>RHLP01000184.1:0-130626 GCA_003719405.1 Aspergillus incahuasiensis | reverse complement strand
AAAAAGAAATGGTCCCAGAGGGGGTCGAACCCTCGACTTTGGCGTTATTAGCACCACACTCTAACCAACTGAGTTATGGAACCAAATTTGTTGGAGGACTGTGAAGATTGGCGCATCATATACAAAACACTTTTTTGAACACGGCCAAGTTAGGGTATGGGAGAACTTTGCAAGAACTGTCATGTCGTACCTACACATCTGCGTCATGTAGCAGCTTGACAGTCCATTAGAATCTGTTTGCAATTTGTATGGTCTCTAAGATAGTATAGCCTATGGAATTCTCTGATCAGAGACCGTCATCACCTTGATCTTGGTCATGATGTCTCAATTCGACACTCATTTGTGCTCGAGGATGGCGACTGTCTTACTCGCAAATAGTTTTCACGGTCCAATGATCTATGACACTGAACATGTCGTGAGTATCAACCGGCCTCTATTTGTTGGTGGCGAGGCTGTTTTTTCCTAAAAGCACAAATTTTCAATAGCTCAACAGCACGAGTTGTTCCGTGCTCAAGGTGTCACACTATCTAGTATATCCTAGAATTCCACCTAGCTAAAGCTGCTGCGTAGTAACCCACCTTGAACCTAATGGTAAAACAGCGTAACGCAAGTACTTGTCCTCTATAGAGGCCCGAAATGTGTTGAGGTATCAAGATATGTCCGTACATATTTCTTCTAGGTTCGAACGGTCCATGTGCCCTTCAACAATCCTTGAGCTTTACACCGGTAGGCGCAACGAGAAAAAATGTGTCTTCAGCTAATAATAACATGCTATACAACAATCTGAACAAGCCTAAAACAGTTTATATAAGATTTCCCCGCAGCGCCTGTTCCCTCTCGATAGCCTCGAACAAAGACTTGAAGTTCCCAGCCCCGAAGCCAGAGAAATTGTGGCGCTGAATGATCTCGATGAAGACTGTTGGGCGATCCATGAGATGCTAGTTCTATAGGTTAGCTTTCTCTGAACCACGTATAGGGGTTAAAGCATAAGCAGATGCTAGCACTGCATACCTTTGTGAACAACTGCAGCAGATACCCATTCTCATCAAAGTCAATCAAGATATCAAGGGCCTGAATCGTCTCAAAGTCCTCATGCAGGGTCAGCCCAGCCTTCTTCAGCCGGATCTTGATATCCTGGTAGTAAGTCTCGGGGACTTTGATAAACTCGACGCCGCGCGCTTTGAGGTTCGTGATGTCGCGGATGATGTCATCGGTTAGGAGGGCGATGTGCTGCACGCCGGCGCCGTTGTAAAAGTCTACATATTCCTCGATCTGCGATTGTTTCTTGCCCTTTGCGGGCTCGTTGATTGGCATCTTGACGATTTCGTTGGGGGAGGCCATGACGATGCTCTTCAGGGCGGAGAACTCGCTGTCATCTATTAGCATCATACCAAAGTATAGGATCAAGAGGAACATACGTGCAGATCTGCTTGTCATCAACGGACCAGAAGCGGTGGAATCCGAGGGCCTTCTCGTAGCTGTGCTCGTTAGCCTTCATACCACGACACACAAGTCAAGTAAGGGAGAAACATACTACTCGCAGATCTTATCCATCTCATCCCAGTCCTGGTTCCCAACGCAGTGATCAATCCGGTTGAGCAAAACATCCGGCAACAGCGAGGTAATGGAATCCTCAGGCCCATTACTAACCCGATACCCAGGCAAAAACACGCCCTTGTATGCCCCCCGCTCAACAAGCGTATGCGTCGTCTGCCCATACGTCTGGATCGTCGCCGTGGTCACCTTTCCACCCTCATCCTCGAGCGTCTCCGGGCCCTTCACAGCCTTAGCTCCATTTACGACCGCAGCGCCAAATACCGCCTCGACAGAGTCCACCTCAAAGGCCACATCCTTGACCGCGTCGCCGTGCTGCTCGAGGTGGTGGTGGATTTCTTTCAGGAGGGCCTGCTCTTCCGGCGTGAAGCGGGTGATCTGGTCGAGCGAGCGGAGGGGCGAAGTCAGCACGAAGGTGATGTCGCCGTTGCGGATGACGTGCGAGCAGATGGCGCGCGAGTCTGTCTCGAGCCCGCGGTAGGCGACGCGCTTGAAGCCCATGCGCGTGATGTAGTAGGAAGCCGCTTGTTTGGCGTTGCCCACGTACCAGTGGACATGGTCGTAGCCGCGGTAGCTGGCGATAGAGGAGGGGAGGGAGGAGGTTGTCGGAGTTTCGGTAGCTGAGGGTGCCATTGTTTGTTGTCACTGGTGAGTGAGTATCTCTAGATTGTGATGTCGAAGTAGAGTATGGTGGTGATGGTTGAGGGGGATGTTTGGCGTGTGGATGGCAGCAGTTATAGACGTAGGTAGCGGATATCAAGTAAGAATGATGAATGATTCATAGCCTGTCATCTTTCGCATATTAGCAACGCCTTGTTCATTGTGAAATAGCAAAGATCCGGGAGATGGGCGTGGATGGAGGCGGCTGGAGGCGGATGTTGGGCCGGCTATTTCAAAACATCCGGCGCTGTCCGCTACGGTATCCGGTCAGCAGCCATCGATCACCATTACAAGATCAAGCATGCGCTTTATGTCTCTTCTCGGCCATCAGAACAGACGTGACTCTTCAACTTTTGCTGCCAGAGCTCAAACTGTACCACACTCGCATCAGGCACGATGTCCGCTACGACGATCGCCCCCTCGAAACCCTCCCTAACAACCAACGATTCCGCCGTCCTGCAAGCCCTCTTCGACGCTGAATCCTCGCCTCCGTCCGGAGTCACAATTGACCCAGCCCTTCCGCAGCTTCCAGCTTACCTAGGAATCTCTGCAGAAGAACATGAAGCCCTGCAAGCCCGCGAGAAGGAGATCATCACCCCATTAGCATCGTCAACTCAGCCAACACCAGAACCCAGCCAGATAAAAACCGCCATCAGTGCACTCGATGCTCTCACCAAAGAGTACCCAGCCTATCCATCCGCTTACGCGAACCGAGCCCAGGCATTGCGGATGCTGATTGACGACGAGAACGAGCAGCGAGCCTCTCCAGAAACAGCATCCCTCCTCTCGGATTTAGGCGAAGCAATCAGGCTCGCCACACCACTCTCGCCGGCAGACGCCTTATCACCAGCCCAGGCGAGGCTCCTAGCAGACACCCACACTCACCGGGCTTATCTCCTTCTGAAGATATCACGGCAGCTCAAGAGTGGTGATGAGCACGCTATTAAGAGTATACCCGATACGCTGAAGGAAATAGGATCCGACGGCCTGGAAGAGATGGCAAGTCGGGATTTTTCCTTCGGTGGCCGGTATGGGAATAAAGTCGCGCAGCAGATGGCCGTGCAGACGAATCCATACGCAAAGATGTGTGGGGCGATAGTGAAGGAGGCTATGAGAAAGGAGGTGGAGGGGCTATAGCTTATTGTACATTGAATAGGGATTTTTCAACTCATTCGTCTGTTCATTGTAGCGTAAGTATTGTATAACCAATTTGTGACTGAATTGGGAAGATCTTAATCAAAATCCTGGTAAAAAACATGAGGTATTTCAAGATCACAGCTACCTAACTTCCTATGCCTTAGGTCTTTGAAATGTCTCTTCAGTGGTTGCGAGCTGTGCTTCTTATACTTTTCCTTTCTAGTATAAACTTTAAGTTATTCGAGATGATAGGTACCCAACTTCCTATGCCTTCCTTAGGTCTTTAGAATATCTTTTTAGTGGTTGTAAGCTGTGCTTGTTCTACTCTTCCTTTCTGGTAAAAAAAACATAAGTTATTCAAGATGACAACTACCCAACTTCCTATGCCTTTCTTGGGTCTTTGAAATGTCTCTTCAGTGGTTGCCAGCTGTGCTCGTTATACTCTTCCTGTACCTTCTGACATGTCTTGAGACCCCACTCCGATACACCAACCATGAGAGAACTGCACAGTGTTAGCAACTTGAGCTCCGTGTGATAAGATCCACATACCTCTCAAACATAAATGCCATGCTGCCATTCCCAACCTTTGCCGGTTTCAGATCGGCATTGCTCGCTCCCTCGAATGCATGCATGTCCGGCCCATGCGCACTCATAATATTGTGCAGACTCGCACCAGCGGGTTGAAATCCGCCGCCAGTCTTCGCATCATAATTACCGCCGATTAGGCCCATGAATTCGGACATGGTGTTACGGTGGTACCAAGGGGGCCGGAAGGTTTTCTCCGCGACCAGCCAGCGTGGTGGGAAGATGACAAAGTCGGCAATCGCAGTGCCCACATGATCAGAGGGCCCGGTAAGCACGGTGAAGATGGAGGGGTCGGGGTGGTCGAACGAGATAGAGCCAATGGTGTTGAAGCGGCCCAGGTCGTATTTGTACGGATAGTAGTTGCCGTGCCACGCAACAACGTCGAACGGAGTGTGGTCCTGACGGGCCGAGAAGAGGTGGTTGTTGAACTTGCTGTATAGTTTGTACTCTGACGGTTCCTCCTCATCGTCGAAGGATGCCACTGGGGCTTGGAAGTCTCGCGCATTTGCAAGGCCATTGGACCCGATAGGTCCTAGCTCGGGGAGCTCATAATGACCTTGGTAGAGCTCGCAGATGTAGCCTCTCACAGGACCATCAGGTAGGGTGACACGGTATCTGTTTCGTTAACCCAGGATCATCACTATCGGCTGCGGTAGTACAGACCTCACACCCCGAGGAATCACACAAATTTCATTTGGTCGGACCACCAAGCGGCCCAGCTCGGTCTGGATATCCAGTACTCCATGCTGCGCGACGATTAGGAAGTCACCATCGGCGGAGTAAAAGGCTTCTTTTCCCATGTCTTTCCCCGCCGCATACAGTAGGATGCCCAGACCCTGCTTTATGGTGGGGTCGCCGGAACCAGCCACAAGGTGCAACCCATGAACCCAGTCGACAGTCTCATCCAAGTCAAATGGATCCCATCGAAGCTGATTGGGGATATGTTGAAGCTTCTTTGAGTCCGTGAGCGTGCGGTAGGTACCTGCGTCCTCTTCGACGAAGTTCTCGTGAGCTGCGGCGGGGAGGATACGGTAGACCCAGGTCTGTCGGTTCTCGTGTCGGGGAGCAGTGAAGGCTGTCCCTGAGAGCTTCTCGGCATATAAACCGTACGGGGCTTTCTGGGGAGAGTTGTGCCCTATGGGGAGAGCACCCTCGATGACTTCAGATCTAGGCACGTTAGCTCAGTGACGCTGACTTGGTTTCCCACCAGCATACTCATGATAAGAATCGAATCCGTTCTGGTAGGTGTAAGGGTCTTTGTACGAGAAATTGGTGACCGGCATGGTGGTATTGTATAGAAGTCGTTGCTTAAGACACTGAGAGCTGCGGCGGACACAGAAAGTCGGTCTACTATATATCCAGGCCTGAGCGAGGAAGGTCGCAAAGCCCAGGTCAGGCCACGACTGGGAAGCGGATTGCGGCGACTGAGAAGGGGATTGCCGCGATCCGCCCGAGCAGCGGCGATCAATGCATCATGGCGGCTGCGATGACTGTGAGGGGCAGCGGAAATCCGGATTGGGAGCAGAAAGAGGGGCCCCGCGCCAACATGCAACACCCGGGAATAAGCGGGGGCGGCTTCATTCCGCAGTGCGTGCTGGCCCCCACGGAAGGAATCCTTCCTGCTCTTGTTCGATGTCGACATCGCTGCCATCGGCATTTTAATTGCCGTCCGACCCCTTTCTCATTCTGTCTCAGTACCTTGACCTCTCAATCATCCAACTCTGTCTGTTACCTCTTCATAATGGCTTCGTGGCTGCAAATCCCCAAGAACTCGCCCTTTTCGCTGGCGAACATCCCATTCGGCATCATCTCCTCATCAAAAGCTTCCTCGCGAGTCCCTGCCGTTGCGGTCGGAGACCATGCTCTAAACCTGAGCGCGTTCGCCTCGTCCGGCGGTTTCTCCCAGCTCCCTGCGATCCAATCCCACCTGAACGTATTCAGCCAGCCCACTCTAAATGCATTCGCAGCTCTCGGCCGACCAGTGCACCGACAAGTCCGTGAATACATCCAGAAGGTCTTTAGCGCAGAGACACCTTTCCCCCAGCTCCTCAAAGACAATGCCGCACTCCAGCAAGAGGCTCTTCTACCGCTGTCCGAGGTGACCAACCACCTCCCTCTGCAGATCGGCGACTATACAGACTTCTACGCCGGTCTCAACCACGCCTACAACGTTGGAGTCCTCTTCCGTGGCCCAGATAACGCTCTACAGCCCAACTACAAGCACCTCCCCGTGGCTTATCACGGCCGTGCCTCGTCCGTGGTCCCCTCCGGCACGCCACTCCACCGTCCCCAGGGCCAAATCCTGACCAACCCCGCTGCGAACCCTAAAGTCCCCGAGTTCGCCCCCTGCAAGAAGCTCGACATCGAATTGGAACTGGCGTTCTTTGTCTCAACCCCCAATGACCTGGGACACCCGGTTCACATTGATAACGCTGAAGACCACATCTTCGGAGTGGTGCTTATGAACGACTGGTCCGCGCGTGACATCCAGGCGTGGGAATACATTCCCCTCGGCCCCTTCAATGCAAAGAACTTCGGCACAACGATCACACCCTGGGTTGTGCTGGTAGACGCCCTCGAGCCCTTCCGCACCACTGGCCTAGAGCCCGGAAACAGGGACTCACTCCTGCCATACTTGCGCGAGAAGCGGGCCGACACTGCCTACGATATCCCTCTCGAGGTTGAAGTGACAAACGCAAACGGCAAGCCCACTGTGATTTCTCACAGTAACGCAAAGAACCTCCTGTACTCGTTCCCCCAGATGCTGGCCCACCACACCATCACAGGCTGCAACTTGAACACCGGCGACCTTTTGGGCAGTGGTACGATCTCCGGCAAGGAGAACCAGACCGAGGGCAGTTTCCTCGAGCAGACGAATGGGAAGAACCCGATCAAGCTTGCAGACGGCGCCGAGCGTTTGTTCCTGGAGGACGGCGATACGGTGACTCTTCGTGGCAAGGCAGGTACGGAAGGGAACTATGTAGGATTTGGTGACTGTGTTGGAACCATTCTGCCCCCCGTGAAGTTGAATCTGTGAGTTGATGCAGTTGATGAAAATATGATGAGATAAGAAACTAGGCTCTTATGGAATAAATAGAAATTTTCTTTTTCAGATGCCGAACAGTTGTATTTGACGAGTTTTTCGAAGAAGGTTGCGAACCCAAACTGTAAGTCAGAGTTGCCCAGGTGTCTCACGTCTTCCTGCATTTGGACAGTATGAGATGGGTGTAGAGCGGCTAATTCAAGAAGCTCTCCTTTATTTCCACACTACAATATATATAGAATAACAATATACAGGTGCCCTCTTCGGGAGTACTTTCATTTCTTCTTCGAGCTGGTACCCCCAGGCGTAGAGCCAGGCCGACGCTTGTACTTCCGTGGGTCTAGAAACATCAGCAAAGGACCTAGGGTAGAAATGGGACGACAAATAGTATACCTTTCCTGCTCATCAGGGTCTTATTCCGGGTACCCTTTCCTCCTTCCCAGAAGCCACTTCCTGCTTTCCCAACGAGATACGAACGGCAGATACCGCAGTTCTCGGGACGATAGATTTGCTCGCGAGAGCAATAGCCGCTGGACACGATTAGTTCAATTGAGATAGGCTGCGGTTGAGGCGGTATTCTTACCATATCATGCGGTTGGCGTGCTCATTTGGATGATCTGTGGCTGCGTCGTGGCACCTATCACTCGTTAGTTTGTGGAAGTTCGGTATAACGGTCTCACATACTTGTCGCATGGGAAGACTTTCTGGCAGCAGCTGAATCTATAAGGCGTCAGAGACTATATATGCAGCTAGATGAACAGAAGAGGTACCTGAACCAGCGGTAGCTTTTGCCATAGTGCATGCATCGACCGCGACGGGGTAGTTCCTGGCCCGCTACGATACCGAGAACTTCCTTAGGCTATATAGCATCGCAGTCAGCATCAAGGTATCACATTCAGGCCAGTGGTATGTAATGTACCTTCTTCCGAGTTGGGGCACGATCCCGAGATGAGACTGCGATATTAGTACTTGGAGTATGACGCTGCTAAAGGATGACTCACACGCTGCGGATCCTACTTTGAGGAATTTCACTTCAGGGAGTTTGAACACTGCGACAATCAGTACTAGCCTACTTGCTTCGGGACAGACAATCGTACCCATTTTACGATGGCATTGGCGGCAATTGGCCATGGCGCTCTCTCCTCGGACTGCGACCACCCCAGGCGCCGGGAAAGGAGTAGAACACTCAGTACACGTTGGGATAAACCCGCTATGAAAAGTGAGTATTGTGCGAGGCGATCAGACTGGAGTATTTACCATACCTAGGAAGAAGATCCACGACTGTGCACCCGTCCAGGTCAAGGTAGCCCGCACGGTTAGAGTTGGGATGCATCAACATCCGACGAAACCCTAAAAAGTGAGCAAGTCTCATTCAGCTGGGGTGGAGGATCCTACCTATGCTCATGGAGTTTGCACATTTCTTGCAACTCTCCACCTTTGGAGATAAAAAGCCATTTGCATCCTTGTTCTGGGGTATATTCCTCACATCCAGCTGTTCTTTGCATCTGTCACATTTAATCGTAATATAAAGACCAACAAGCTCAAGAAGTTCAATGCCGTAAAGTTCAAGGAATGGGAATGAAAGTGCAACACCATACTCCGTCGTAGGCTCTGGCAGATCTGGAATTGGCGCACCACCATCTGTTTCATCATCCGAGTAATCTTCTTCTGACGTGGTGATATCGGTTTCCTCACTGCCACTCGCACCGTCTCCGACAGTCCACTCCGGAGGTCGCTGAATAACATGAAGGTGCGGTTTATCCTCATCCATGGGTGGATGACCCTCCACGGTAGGCCGCGGCTCCTCTGGAATCGTGGATACCGGCTCAGGCTGCTTGGGGTCAGCATGCTCCTCAACCACAGTTTTCGCAAAGTTATGAATATTGCTCGCCAAGTAGTTGACTTGAGACACCAAGTTCAGTTGCGAGTGTTCCTTGAGCCATCGTGCGAAACCAACTTCAACTGCATACGCTTCACTACCGCGAATCCCTTGTAGCTCAATGGAACTAGGCTCAAGGGGATACAACGAGGGCACGGTAAGCTTGACGGTCTTGACAGGCCGAAGCGGAAGCGGAAGTCGATCGACCTTGGTGGGCTGGATGGGTATGACAAAAGAAAGACCGTCTTTAGCCTTCTGGAATAGTGGCAATCTCCCAAGTCGTGCTTCAAGCTGCTTCGTCTCAATTGCTCTCCGCTTCTCCGCTTGAGCTTTCTCTTCCGCGGAATGAACAGGACGGACTTCGACCGGTGCCGGCCGCTCATATACTTTCGCTTCAACCTTTGGGCCCATGGATAGTGAGCTCAGGTTTTCCACTAGACTTTTGCTTGGCTCATCTTTCCTAGCATTGTGCACAAACTTTAGTGTCGGTCCTCGCTCAGTAGTGGTGAGCAAGCGCTCCAAGTGTCGGTCGAGCGAGTTTATCCAGTTGAGTAGCGTGCCACGCCCGCTCATTCTCATTGAACTGTCAACGATGTCGTCGAATCCTCTAGATATATTCTCTTGGAACGCGGGCCCAATCTCAGAATTCGAGACTTTCAAAGAAGGCCTACCCTGCGCTGGATAAGTCGAGGGAATATGCAGCGCGCATTGCAAGCGGTCCAATTCAAAAGGAAAATCAGGGTCAGAGGGAGTTAATTCGAAGGATAACGTGGTTCCCGATTCATCGTCTCTCTCTGTGGGACGGAAGCGCCGCTTGAGCTGATTGATTTGGAATGCTCGCGGGTTCGAGCTTTCTGTTCGTGATATTGGTCTTTGCCCGGCACTCGCAGGGGCATTGTTTTGAGTTGTCGGACCAGCCATCTTGTTGTATGTTTCGCGGATTTGTAGGTACACCGGCGGGCTCTACAAGCGAGAACCAAAGTTTGGAATGTTTGTTTTGAGGTTGCTAGGTAATGTAGGATCGTCTGGCACTAACAACTGATTCAAGCTAGCAGCTACATATATTGCGCCTCAACCAGAATATGAGTCGAAGTGAGTCAACCTAGCGTGGCCAACGTGGGTGAGTCAGTGTGGCTGTAGAGATGACGATGCGGCTTCAAGTTCTTGGTTGTGGATCTGGCGCTAGGCCCAGGTGAGACATCCAGAGCCTCAGGCAGCATACCTGTTTCTCAGGCATCCACGATACTCCCTTGTTTCACTTACATCCATCTGCACAAACTTGGAATTCCATACTGCCTTCCTATCCAGTCTCCCGCTTGTTGCCAGTTGACCTTGACTACCTTCATCACCTGACTGCAGATAAATGGAGCTCTTGCGAATAGATCGAGTCCTTATGACAAGCCAAATGCACGTCTCGCCAAAGACTGAGAGTATCTGAGTCTGCTCAAGTCCAAGGCACTCGATGCACAATGATACTGAAGCCAATGCTCCCTCGACTTCGCAATGTTGAGAAGAAAGGGGCTCCCTGAGGCTGTGCAAGTGCTAGCTATGTCTTAAGAAAGTCAAACATTGACATGTTTGTTTTGTGCATGGGCGATGAATGGCCTGATGGGCTGACCCGGGACTCCAGCTCCCGGCTGCCAAGACCAAGGGAGCAGCGGCAGATGCATCGAACGATCAAACTATACGGAGTAACGGGGGCCCTTTCTAGGCTGCACTGATTCGTGAATATGCTGGAGCTAAGGCAGGGGCTTGGTCAATCACCATGGCCAGATTACAATCTCCTCCCCTCTATTTCTTCTGTCTGATCCCACCTCCATTCATGGTCTGAACAGCCTCAATCATGCTGTCTCCAACGCTGTTGACTGCTTACGCTCTCGTGGGAGTAATTGCTGCCATTCTGGTCAATGTCACTCGTCAAGTCCTCTTCCGCAACAAAAATGAGCCGCCAATGGTCTTCCACTGGGTCCCATTCGTGGGCAGTACGCTCAGCTATGGAATGAACCCATACAAGTTCTTTTTTTCCTGCAAGGAAAAGGTATGACGGATCTACCTTTCCTGACTATGAACACCCGGCTGACTACTTTAGTACGGCGATATCTTCACATTTGTGATGCTAGGGAAGAAGATGACGGTATACATGGGCGTCAAAGGCAACGATTTTATCCTCAACGGAAAGCTCAAAGACCTCAATGCCGAGGAGGTCTACAGGCCGCTCACAAAGCCCGTCTTCGGATCTGACGTCGTATATGATTGTCCCAATTCGAAGCTCATGGAGCAGAAAAAGTTCATCAAGTTCGGCCTCTCGCAAAGCGCCCTTGAATCGCACGTCCACCTGATCGAGAAAGAGGTCCTCGACTACCTCAAGACGTCTCCACAATTCAAAGGAAACTCCGGTATTTTGGATGCTCCTGCTGCCATGGCTGAGCTTACGATCTACACTGCTGGTAGCGCACTGCAAGGGAAGGAAGTTCGCAAGAAGCTCACCGCGGAATTCGCCGATCTCTTCCATGACCTGGAGATGGGATTTACCCCGATCAACTTTATCCTACCATGGGCACCTCTTCCTCAAAACCGCAGACGTGACATTGCCCATGGCCGCATGCGAGAGATATACATGGAGATCATCAACCAACGACGCAAGAACCCAGACGCACAAGAACAAGACATGATCTGGAATCTGATGCACTGCACTTATAAGGACGGAAACCCTATTCCGGACAAGGAGATTGCCCACATCATGATTACCCTTCTCATGGCCGGCCAGCACTCGTCTTCGTCAATCAGCGCATGGGTTCTGCTGCGACTGGCCTCGGAGCCTCGAATCCTGGAAGAGCTCTATCAAGAACAGCTTGACAACCTTAAGCATGACCCCCGCACCGGCCTCTTCGAACCCTTGCAGTATAAGGATCTTGATCTTCTCCCGTTGCATCAAAACGTCATCAAGGAGACCCTCCGTGTCCACCTGTCCATCCACTCTATCTTGCGCAAGGTAAAGAACCCTATCCCGGTTCCAGGCACGTCCTACATCATTCCAACAAGTCATACCATGTTGGCCTCGCCTGGCGCAACAGCGCTCAGCGACGAGTACTTTCCCAACGCCAACGTCTGGGACCCGCATCGATGGGAGAGCCAGAATCCCGATAAGGATGACGAGGACGGGGAGCTAATCGACTACGGATACGGAGCCGTGTCCAAGCGCATGAACAACCCATATCTGCCATTCGGCGGCGGTCGACACCGGTGTATTGGCGAGAAGTTTGCGTACGTCAACCTGGGAGTCATCGTCGCGACGATCGTGCGTAACCTGAAGCTTTACAATGTGGACGGCGAGACCGGGGTTCCTGCGACGGACTACTCGTCCATGTTCATGGGGCCTACGAAGCCGGCTGTTGTTGGCTGGGGGCGGCGCTTTCCTGAGCGTTCATAGGTGAACTCTCGACAACTGTATCTAATATAAACAAGATATTGTAATAGTAATGGATTCTCTTATTGAATGGCTTCAAAAGACTAAGCTCAGGATGATATCAGATGTAACTAGCACGGTAGTCACGCTGGTGCACTGCCAACTCAGCACCCGCCATGGACTACCTCAAATCAAGGAAAAAGCCTGCCAACAAAACACGAACCCGACCCTATAGCCTCACAAATACTTTCAAGATTCCAAGTCATCAATAGTTCACTCTCGTCCGTGACATTCATTCGTCCATCATCTGCTCGGAGATGTCATAACCAATATCATGTACCCGCCAAAACCTGCCGTCAGCACATGAGAATAACACGCCTAATTATAGAGGGGTAAGTATAGCAGCACTAGCTAACGGTACCACATACAAGGTACCCCCCATGGCTCTGTACTTGCAATATAGATTATACTCCGTCACTCCGTGCTGGGCTGCCAACGCACCGATCCGGTGACCCTGCCTGAGATCGGCATGCCATCCCATCATCCCTCCTTCGACCTGATTACTCGGCGCCCGTGCCCGGCCGGTCCTGATCTGAACACACTACAGCACCGCAGTCCGTTCTGTCCTGTTAGATGCCGGCTTTTGTGTCGATCGATGGCCGGGGCGATTCCACGTGCGCGGTTTCATCATCGAGGCTTCTTACTTACTACTAGTCATCTGTTTGTTTTGTTGCCGGCCATAACCCAGCCTAGGTATAGTTGCGATATTGGCTGCGATGGAATGATCCTCTTCGAGCAGTAAGAGAGCGAGAGTACAGCTACCTCGGCGGCAGCTCTCAAGCGACTGACTGGCATAGTGCTATCTCAAGGATTCTCTTCCTCTTCTTTGTGCTCGTGCTTACGGCGTGCAGCAGGATCAGGACCCTTGAGATCGGGGAGACGGACTGACTGACTGACTAAGTGAGGTCTCGAGTTCTACGTAGTTCTCGGCCCCTCGTGGCCCGTGAGCCAACAACGGCGAGGCCAACGTTCGATACAAATGTACTTTCTGCGAGCGCGATGTACCACGCAAAGGTACCGTATGTAAGACTGCGTATTCGAGGGGTCCCTGACGGTCAGCGTACACGGGGATTTATCGCCCGCCCGCCGGGGTTTTCTTTCTTCTTAGGGCTAGCTTGACTGTCGATTATGTACTGTGGATGATAGCTAAGGCCAAGAGAGAGAATGGCTTGTTGATATGCATAGTATTCTACCCGGCTGGCTTACGAACGCCTCATACGTCTTCCAATGCGCTTGCTAGGAAATGCAGCCTGGAAATGCAGCCTCTATACTCCTATGTGTCGTACTCGACAAGCTAGGAAGGCGTCTTCTGAGACCAGCGCCGGGTCGCTCTTGCCTTCTAGGTCGCTGGCTTGAGTGTACATACGAGTCTCCCAGAGAAGGAGCGATGGTGGTAAAGCCGGAAAGGGAAAGTGCCATTGTTGGCCTCGACCGCACCGATATGGGACGATGCCCGTGTAGAACGAGCCTCTTATCCCAACACAGCCATTTACCATATGGAGATGATGCCATTGCTACCGCTCTCGTAGGCGTAGATCAGGATCGTAGAGGTAGACGCTAGACCCGCGTACGTCCGATGGAGGTGGGTCAGTACATAAGCCTCAGCCCTCAACACCACCATGCTCTATCCGATCCCGCTGCCAGGTACAAAATAAAACAGGTAATCTCACTATACTGTAGGTGAAAGCTCGCGCCGCGAAAGGTTGGCCTAGCTAGCAGCCCGCGCGGCGGGGCGGGGCCCGATAACGAGCGGGCCGAAGGCTCGGCGGGGCAAGCCTAAACCCTCAGGATGAACAATAGCGATCACTCATAGATAGGGTACACTAGATAAAGTCGAGATAGTACTAATACGGGCAATGGCGTCCACCACGGAGTCGGAAGTACGTTTCCAGACTCCATATTCCATCAGATTTGGTCAAGTACCCTAAGGCTTACCATGACGGACCTTATCACAATACCCCAGTGGCTTCAAGCCCAGGAATCCGCATCCACACCAACCCACCTTCTTTCTCTCCTTTCGAAGATTCATGACACGCCTTCAAGCATCTGGATCTCACTCGCAACCCCGTCTCAGATCACAGCCGAGTGGGAACGCATCACCGCTCTCAAGGTTGACGGGCATCACCTCCCCCTCTATGGCGTTCCCTTCGCCGTGAAAGACAACATCGACGCAGCCGGTTTCCGCACAACAGCCGCATGTCCTGGCTTTGCAGACGCCAAAGGTTCAGAGCCGACATCCACAGACTCAACCGTGGTGGCACGCTTAAAGGCGCAGGGTGCTGTCGTCCTCGGCAAGACAAATCTCGATCAATTTGCAACTGGACTCGTCGGGACGCGCTCTCCATATGGGGCCGTCGGAAACTCAATCGACCCCAAGTACGTTAGCGGCGGCAGTAGTTCTGGGAGTGGTGTTGCTGTAGGGCTTGGGCTTGTGCCATTCTCTCTAGGCACAGACACGGCAGGTTCGGGAAGAGTGCCGGCAGGCCTGAATAACGTGCTTGGGTTGAAACCGACAAGGGGCGCTTTAAGTACAACAGGAGTAGTGCCTGCTTGTCGGACGTTGGACTGTGTTTCTATCTTTGCGCAGACAAGTGAGGACGCAGAATTGGTTTTGCGCGTCGCAGAAGGGTTCGATTCAGGCGATGCATACTCCAGGGCTCGCGGTAACGAAGCGGCGAGTATACCCCGTAGGATTGTCGCTGGACAGCCCGTGCTTGCTATTTGCGAGATTCCCCAGTGGTTCGGCCATTCCGAACATGCTGCGGCGTACGATGCCGCGCTGACAAAGGCTCAGAGGTTGGGATGGCGCCTGGAGCTTGTTGACTTTTCGCCTCTCTTCGAACTGGCTAGCTTCCTCTATGAAGGGCCTTGGGTTGCAGAGCGGTATGTTGCCATTGACGAATTCATCAGTTCGGCCCCGGTCGAGGCGATGGACCCAACTGTACGAAAGATCATCATGATGGCAAAGAACTTTACCGCAGCCGACCTTTTCGAACAACAATATCGCCGGCAGGAGCTTACTCGCACAATCAACTCCATATTCAGCCGATTCGACGCCATCCTCGTTCCCACTAGCCCTATGTTCACGACAATCGCGGACTTGGCCGAGGAACCAATCAAAGAAAACAGCCGCTTAGGCACGTATACCAACTTCGTCAACTTCATGGACTGGTCTGCCCTGGTTATTCCTGCCGGCTGGAGGTCAGACGGTCTTCCTTTCGGCATCACTCTCATCGCCGGAACTTGGGAGGAGCTACGGCTCTTCGACCTAAGCCGAAGGTGGCTATCTGATGCACCTCGTCGGCTCGGCGCAACTGGTGTCGAGTACCATGAACCGGCGGCTCTGAGTAGTCCACCTGCCGCTCCAGACTCAATGAAACTGGCAGTAGTAGGGGCTCATCTTTCAGGGTTCCCTCTCAACGGAGACTTGGTAATGCGAGGTGCGGCTCTCGTTGAGCTAACCACAACAGCCTCCTGCTACCAGCTCTACAGACTGGCGTCGCAATCCCCAGTACTGAAGCCTGGGCTCAAAAGGGTAGCATCTGGGGGAAGCGCTATTGAAGTGGAAGTCTGGGACCTGCCGCGCGCACAATTCGGCAGCTTCTTGGAAACAGTCAAGGCGCCGTTAGGAATTGGCTCAATCGAACTGCAAGACGGAACATGGGTGCACGGGTTCATTTGCGAGCCGGAGGGTCTTGACGGTGCCGCAGAGATCACATCCTTCGGTGGCTGGCGCGCATATACCCAGTCATTGAAGACCCCCGAGCCAAAGGTCAATGATGCTGAGAAAAAGACCATCAGGAAAGTCTTGGTAGCCAATCGAGGAGAAATCGCCGCACGCATCATTCGCACGCTTCACGACATGAAAATCCAAGCCATCGCCGTTTACTCCGCCGCCGACGCACACACTCCACATGTATCGATAGCGGACATCGCCCTCCCGCTGGTCGGAAACACAGTGACCGACACCTACCTGAACGCCCATCAGATCCTAGACCTGGCGTTCCAATTTGAAGCCGATGCTATTATCCCAGGGTACGGATTCCTGGCCGAGAATGCCGATTTTGCGGCTGCCGTGGAAGCCGCAGGCATGAGTTGGATTGGACCGACACCGAATCAGATGCGCGAATTGGGTCTCAAGCACAGGGCACGGGAAATTGCCATCGCCGCAGGAGTTTCCGTTGTTCCCGGTTCGAAAGGGCTGGTTTCTAGTTTGGAGACGGCTCTCGAGGAAGCAGAGAAGATTGGGTACCCGGTCATGGTGAAAAGCACTGCGGGCGGTGGTGGCATCGGGCTTTATCAATGCAACGATGCCAATGAGCTTCGGGAAGCATTTGACGGCGTAAAGAGGCTAGGGCAGGCAAACTTCGGCGATGACGGCGTCTTCATCGAGCTTTTCATCGAGCTTTTCATCGAGCTTTTCATCGAGCTTTTCATCGAGCATGCCAGGCACATCGAAGTACAGGTCCTTGGGGATGGCAATGGCCGGGTAGTCTGCGCCGGAGAGCGCGACTGCTCGCTGCAGCGGCGGAATCAGAAGGTGATCGAGGAAACCCCAGCTATGTTTGTGCCTCTGGAGGCACGGCAGGCAATGCGTGATGCGGCCGTCGAATTGACAGCGTCAGTTCGATACCGCAATGTCGGAACGGTGGAGTTCATCTTCGACATCAATAGCGGACAGGCTTACTTTCTAGAGATGAACACTCGCCTGCAGGTCGAACACCCAATCACGGAAGCGGGCACAGGCCTTGATCTCGTGCAGTGCATGGTCAACATAGCCATGCAGGATTGCTCCAGTCTTTTTGCGAAACAACGCAACGAGATGCCAATTAACGGTGCTGCAATCGAGGTGCGTGTCTATGCCGAAAGTCCCCTGCAGGACTTTCGTCCATCTTTCGGCAAAGTCACTTCTGTCGAGTTCCCGACCGATGTCCGTGTCGATACTTGGGTCAAGGCATGACAGGAGCTATCATCATCGTACGATCCATGCTAGCGAAACTGATAGTTCATGCGGTCGACCGTCCTTCAGCAGCACGGAAGATGTCCGAAGCCCTTTCAAAGACCTTCATCACCGGTGTTGAAACAAATCTCGCGTACCTGAAGCAGATAGTCGATTCGGAGGTCTTCCTCACAGGCAACTTCACCACCAAGACCTTGGACACCTTCCCTTACAGAGCGAATGTTGTTGAGATCATCGATCCGGGATCTCAATGCGCCGTCCAAGACCTCCATGGTCGGGCTGGCTACTGGCACATCGGTGTGCCACCGTCAGGGCCAATGGACAACTATTCCTTCCAGCTCGCCAATCGCCTGGTAGGCAACGATTCCCACGCTGCAGGCCTTGAATGTTCCATTCAGGGCCCTACGTTGCTGTTCCATTGCCCCACTGTGGTTGCGGTCGTGGGAGCAGATGCAACATTGTATGTCGACGGGGAGGAGGCCAAAATGGGCCAGCCCATCCACGTCCGTGCCGGCCAACGTCTAGCTATTGGCACTGCCGCAAACGGCGCGCGGACATACGTTGCTACCAAAGGAGGAATCCAGACGCCGCTTGTCATGGGAAGCCGCTCGACTTTTGTGACCGGACATCTGGGAGGGCACAACGGCCGCAGCCTCCGCATCGGCGACCTGCTACCGCTGACTCCTGTCAACCAGGTCGACGAGATTGACATGGCTGCTCGAGCTCCACTACTTCCACTGCCCACCGGTGCCGCGCGAGAGTGGATTGTCAGCGTACTGCCAGGTCCCCATGGAAGTCCTGCCCATTTCACTGAGGCCGGATTGTTGAAGCTCTTCACCGGAGAATGGACAGTGCATTACAACAGCAACCGCATTGGAGTCCGTCTAAGTGGTCCGAGGGCCGAGTGGGCGCGGGAAACCGGAGGTGACGCAGGGTTGCATCCCTCAAATATCCATGACAGCCCTTATCCTGTCGGAGGAATCAGCTTCACTGGTGATGAGGCCGTGGTTTTGACAGCGGATGGACCGAGCTTGGGCGGATTTGTCGTATTCGCCACAGTTATCGAGGCAGAGTTATGGAAATTCGGGCAGATGCTTCCAGGCGACCGTCTCTACCTTCGTCCAATCCCTCTCGAAACAGCGCAGGCGTTGTCCAAGGAATGGAAACAATCGATTAATAACCTGGCACAGCTGCCTGCTGACTTTGGGCGGAAAAACAAGCCGTGCCCCGTAGGAAGCCCGATTGTGAAAGAGATCCGAGAGGCCGGCCGCCGCATTGTATGCCGTCAAGCTGGAGATAGAGCCTTGCTTCTTGACTTTGGTGACGAGGACAATTTCAACTTGCGTCAAACGTTCCACATTCTCAGTTTCATCGAGAAGCATCGCCTTGCTCCCCTTCCCGATGTCCAGGAACTTACGCCGGGCGTTCGGAGTATTCATGTTCAGCTGGCAGCGAATTTCTCCCTGTCTCGAGTGCTTGACGGGCTGGTATCTCATGAAATGTCCCTCGGAATGCAGCTTCGCTCACGGCTGCCATCTCGAGTGGTGCAGATGCCCCTGGCTTTTGACGACGAGAGAAGTGGGAAAGCCATTGCTCGATACGCTTCAACCATTCGCTCATCTGCACCGTACCTTCCGAGCAATGTCGAGTTTCTGCAGCGATTGAATGGCCTGGAAACGGCGGAGCAGGTTGGGGAAAATCTCAACGCAGCCACCTTCCTTGTTCTGGGATTAGGGGATGTTTATCAGGGATCCCCATGCGCCGTGCCTCTGGACCCGCGACACCGACTCTTCGGAACCAAATACAATCCGTCGCGATCATTCACACCTCGTGGAGCAGTGGGTGTTGCGGGCCAGTATCTCTGCATCTATGCCACGGACTCGCCCGGCGGATATCAGCTCGTTGGTCGTACGGTGCCGATTTGGGACGAATATCGAGAAAAGAAGAACAACGATGATACCAACTCGCAAAACCCGTGGTTATTTTCACCCCTGGACCAAATTGTCTTCTATACTGTTCCAGAGAAGGACCTCGACACGGCGGAACAAAACGGAACCGTGAACGAATTCATCAAGATAACACACACCGAGCTGGACCTTGAGCAATACAAAAAATGGCTGGGCGAAAACAGCGAAAGCATTGCCGCAGTCCGAGCAGAGCGTGCCGAAGCGGTACATAAGGCCGACTTTTTCGAAGAGTTGTTGAAGCCGTATCAGCCGACCACGATGACTTCCGATGCTCGAGGCAGCTTTCATGATACGACAGGCGAAAGGGTCAGGGCTCCGTTTCCTGGGAGATGCTTTAGGTGTGCCGTTGAGGAAGGGGACTCGGTCGAGGCCGGCGACACATTGGTAGGCAGTCTTCACCCATTCCATTGTCTCAGACTAACATTCTACCGATCTGGATCGAGTCCAACAAGATGGAGGTGAAAATAAGTACGCCAGTTAGTGGTAAATGTGTGAGGTTGCTTGTAGCTGAGGGTGATGTCGTCGGTCCAGCAGATGATGTGGCTATCATCCAGCAATAATGTGTATGGTGCAATCAATGCATAAGTGAAATGCCGAAGTTTGTAATTATGAGCGAGACGACCGTATATTCAGCGAAAATGTGGCCTTTGTCCCCGAATCCGTACCCAATCAATGGATTCCAGATGCTGTGGGATTCCTCTCAAGCTATAATCCGTCTCGTAAAAGCAGGTCACGAGCGAATAATGAATTCAGTCCCAGGACATACCGTCCACCAAAGAGGTGGCTGTCCTGAGGGTCCCCAAGTCACCGACCTCGTCATCGAGCATACGCAAAGCTTCATGAATAAACGGCGCGGCAGACGCTCGCATTTGCAAAGCCCAGCGAAGCCGCTCGAGCTGATTAATAAACTCAACTGCTTCTTCGTTTTCAGCACTGGTAGCCCACAGCAGACCAGCAAAAGATCCTATCATCGCCACTTGCGACGCTGCAGCAAAGCCCCAGAAGGATTGAGTATGTTCAGGCTGGAGAGACTCAATCAGCTTCATTGCAGATGCGAGGCGAGCACGGGCTGCCGTGCGGATGGTTGAGCGGAGGGCGGGTGGTGTATCCGCTGATAGAGTGCGCAGTAATGCGCGATGGATCGTGAGTTCAGCAGCCATATGTGAAAGATGCAATGGGCCGTTTGTGGAGAGCCTGTGCGAGTATGTGGTTCCTAGTTGTAAGTTGTTTGGAAGACTGCTGTGCCACTCGCGCAACTTCAGTACAAGTGGCTTTGCGAGACTCATTGTTCCGGTAGTACCTATGCGAGATAGCAGTCCACCCTTTTTGGTGGCACCCACTGAGCAAAAGGTCGCAACAATCTCGCTGAAGATCTTGGTCAGCTCTATTAGCTGAATGAAAGCAGCCCGACCAAGCCCGGCGTCCACGATACCTTCCTCGTCCTCGACCACATTTTCGGTAGCCTCTGGAAAGTCCACCATCGTACAAGGGCCGACATCCCAGTCGCCAAAGTCGCTGTTGTCAATCTGAGTGGGGATCAATGAGGGACGCCCATGTACAATAGCCCCCCATTTGTCGTGCTTGTAAAGAGCCCATGCCAAGCGTCGACGCAAGCTTTTCTCCCAACCTGGCACTGTCCAGTCACTGCAATCGACGTGAATCCCTAATGTTTGACCTAGCGCCAAGAGCTGCGCAGGAAGAGTGCTCGACGTAGATCGCACTCTCTGTAAAAGTAGCAAGCCAGCTTGCATGGTGGAGAGCTTTGCCCTCTTCATATCATCGCTCATGGCTCGCATAGCCAAGTCTTCGAGCACAGCAGTGTCGGGAACACGAGTAGCCTTAGTAAGGGCTCGGTCGAACAGCCGCCAGTCTAGTGCAACTAGGTATACTGCAGCCAAGAGGGGAGGCGAGAACTCGCGGTACGACCGGGCATACTTTTCCAAGAAAACACCCTTGTCTAGGATCGGGAACAGGGGGTGCACGATTTGGAAGTGAACATTCACCAAGGCAGGCCCGAACGGCTGGATGCTCGCTTCTATTTGGTCAAGATCCGATATGCGCTGCGCCTCGGAAGCTGAAGTACTATCTGCGGAGGTAATGAATGCCGAGGACTGATTGACGCGTCGTGGGTGGCCCATGTCTTGGTTCACAGAGGTGCTTGAGGACTTCAGATCGAGTAGCGTGGGCTCATGGTAGCTCGCAGCACCAATGTAAGTGGAGTGCAGATGCGGCTCTAAACCCAGGGTGCCGGTCAATCGAGACGGACTGGCGGCGTCGGGACCCTGGCCTGGAGGGCTTGGAGACTGGCCACTGCACAGGTTAGCTCGGCATATCGTCTCCAAATAGACAAATCTCACTTCAGACTAAAGTCCTCCGTTCTAGCAGGCGACTGTTGCCGGTCCGTTCGTCTACGCGGAACCGGGCCTTGGATATAGGTGCACTCATGTCGGTGCAGGATGCAGCGGGCACATCTCTGCTGACCGGGTTCGCGCACACAGCGAGACTTCCGCCGGCGGCACCAGTCGCATGGCCGTCGTAGCGTTGGGGTAGCTGCTTGGAGAGCGGACATCAATTCGAGAGCATTGATTTTTTGATAACTTCTCCGCAGTTGGAGAGCGATAAACAGAATGTGGGGAGCCGGGCAGGCACGTGACTACCATACGAAGTCTATACACACGGCGAAGCAGGTGCAATAATGACGGACCTCATTATGTTACTTGCTGCATTATGCCAGACTTGCTATGCTACCGGGCAAAGCATATTTAACCTCAAATACACTTCTTGCATTCAAAGTTTAATAGCGAAAACACGGCCAATAAAGACTCCGAAAGAGTGTACCACAATGTCGAATTCTCCGATTAGTCTCAACCCCGCTTCAACTTCACCTTCATTTACTTAGACACCCAAGATGCTATCTGCTGCTGCTTCTGTGGAGAGCGCAATTTATTATTGCAACTCTGCAGTAGCGGTCTCACACCGTTTACCAGCATCGTTCGATCATTCCTTTTCCGGATTCGCATACATCGAGTAGCGTCGTATCCGTGTTTCCGGACGGAAGCACTCCGTCGATTGCCATGCCGCCGTGTAATATTATTTTGGCCGTTGTAGAAGTGATGCGCAGTACTATTGTGGAGGATCCTCGCTTCCCCGGATCCAACAAGCTGTTGGCCAAGTCTTCGGCGTTTTACTCTCAGGCCTACAACCCCTTGAGGGTACAGCGTACAGACACACCCGCGAGCGTTATCACCTGTGAGACAGCTGGACCTCGAGGCCCATCTTGCTTTGACATGCACTACAGTGGATGCTGACTTGCCCTTATGCATGCAGCACTATACAGTGGGCTTATGCGCGAAATACCCGTCGGAAGCCCAGAGCCAAATTATGGGGCTACGACAAAACTTAGCTTAGATCCTCGTTGCTTGCGAGTTGACTTGTTGACAGCCAAACACACAAGGGCAGAGAAAATCTCTATCACAATCGACAGCGGATCAATTGGGCATCAACGCTGGATGGTGAAGATTCTCAACCTCACCGTCTTTCTCGCCTTAGACTCTACCAGTCTCTCGGAACGTTTAGGTAGCGGGGTCAACAACAAAAGCAGACTTCATGATCTGTGCTGCGTATTTTTGTCAGGATACCCCACTCTTGCAGTTAGCGACTCGGCCATACCCGGCTACCCTCGCTCAGATACTCCAGTGCAAAGTGAGGAAACTCGCCTTCCGTTCGGAGCACTTCCGATGTTCGAGTTTCAGGTGACCAAAAATTGACCGGGCCGGTTGATGACAATTGGAGTCGATTTGTAACCTCCAGTCATGATCAGCATAATCAGGTTTTTAGCGAGAAGAGACCAGAGTGCCAAAGCGTCACAGTATGCGATATAACCTGGAAGCTGGCAGCGAAGAGTCTGTGTAGTCCGGAGCAGTCTAGTCCAAGATGGAGCCCACGACTCCAGTTCGGCATGCCGAGAACAATCGAGTCACAGTCCCGTTGGCTTGAAACGGCTAACCTCCACTATGAGTACGTACTGTACTCACATACGAGACTAAAGTTAGTAGCTCCAAACGTAAGAAACAACGCGTTGGGTAGGATTATTCCAGAAGCAAAGAATGCGCAGCTTGGCCAACCACTGACGACGCAGGTACATCAGCAGCACGCAGCTTTTTAAGCTTCAGAGCTCCCTTAGCCCGAACTCGTGCAGACACAGTAGTAGGACGAGCCTGCAGAGCCGCGCTTGATTCAGTGTTCTCGTGTTCCATTTACCAGCTTAACATCTGGTATTCTACCAGTCTTTAATACGTCGTGCTTAAGCCTCGCTGCTGCAGTATTCGCGTTACGAGTCAGACCTCAACCAGATTTGACACCCTCTGTCACGGCCATACCTCGTCACTGTATAACAGCCAGCTCGGCCCCATAGAATGTATTTTCGACCCCACAAACTCTGCTCTCTCAACCTCTCACAGCCATGCTCTCTATAAGAGCTTTCTCCCATTGGCGATCTCTCAGCCCCAAGACCCGCCGTTACATTCAGCCCGTCTCAGAGCCCGTCTCGCGTTGCGGCGCTGTTAGACCTTAGCAGGCTTCTGAAAGAAACCTCCCCCACGTTGTCCATCACATCCCAAACATCCTCGCGACACAATTGGCCACCCTATTTCGAGGCCCTCCTCACCAGCCACACCACTCCGTACAGGGCCAGCTGAAAATCGGGTTTCTAGACCGTCCGACCGTCGCCCGTTGTTTTCGCTCGACGGTGTCGGGCAGACTCGGGCTCCTGCTCGAATTTTTCCACCCCGCAACTACAGGACCGCTGGGGAAAGTTTCCCGATTCGAGGTCGCCGGAGAGAAGGACTCGTCGGTCCAGAGCAGGCCTATCGGGCGATCTAGGAACTGTCAAGTGAAAAACTTGGAGTACTCATCGAATCTGAGGAGATTTCTCCAGTCCCGTGATGTGATGTAATTTTTCTCGGCGTGGGATTGGTTGGCCCATGGGAATTCTGTGCGCGACTTAATCGTTTGTGTGCGTTGGTAGAGATTTCTGTATAGAATCGTGTACGTATCTAATTCTACAGAAACTGGTAGCGTGGCTGTTCTTGGAATGTTCGATTCCCGTTCATTCTGGTAGAGTATCCCGGGTAGAGTTCGATGGAGGAGAGGAGAGTTTGTTGCGCCCGGGGACAGAGTTTGCCGGCAGCAAGCGTCTCGGCTACGTCATCGGTACAGGTGCAGAACAAGTTCAGGGGACCTCGTGATGCCCATGCTCGCTGTGATCCAGCGCGACAGGCAACAGGTGCCCTTTGTCCGCGGCATGTATCTATGTGGTACACCTTACAAAGTAGTTCACGAGAGCTCGAATCCTAAACCGCCATGTTCCGAACTCTGAAAGAATCTTCCAAGCCCCAGCAGCCGAAGCTTGAAAGGCTAGCCCCGGATTATGACGCCAAGGGGATGGAAGTGGCATCGTGATCGTGATCCATGCCCCGCGTTCGGATGAGAGGAGCAGCTGTCAATCACTGAATGAAGGAACTACTCCGTATGATGGATGTCATACATGATATGATGCCTGCACTGGGGGGGGGGGGATTTGTTACTATTACTGTCATTGATCTTCAATAATGCTACTATGATTATGTTTCTGTTACTACATAGAAAGCCTAGTACACATCATCGATCACAATCACAATCTCAGCCAGCTCAGATCACTAGACTAGGGTAGATCAATGACCTAACTATGAACTACACCATTCATCCCGTTGGACGGAGTAGACAAACTCACTCACTCGGAGATACCGTCCCTGTCCCGGCAGGCAGGTAACTCACCACGCTCATAGCGAGGTCACCCACATCTCATGTGGGCGACAGCGTGGCCTCGAGGCCATCCATCCATGGGCCACGGCATGCATACTCCAGCTGCGAGACACAACGCGGGCAACCCTTACCCGAGACACCAGATAGACTCGCGATCGAGTCAGAGAGCCACCACTGCCGTCAGCCTTAAAAGTCTAACAGGGCTAGAGGGGGGTCGTGTCTGTTCGGGACGGGAAATCTCTGGCATTTTCCCACTTGGCTTCCATGGGAGCTGGGGTTGTTCCTTGGTTGCTTTTGCGTGGGTTACATGAACTGCATGTTTGTTTGTGTCCCCAGCAGGGCATGTGAGAGGTGAACAAAGAACCCTTGAACGATTGATAGATGCAAGCTGAAGCTAGCTAGAGTCGGGATGGAAGCGCATGTGAGAATCTAGGGATCAGTGCAGCAGTTCTAGATCTCGTCGATCCTGCACTCGCGCAAGCCTCTGCGCATTGGCCTGGCTCTTCTTACGTGGCCATGCGTCAGATCGCTAGAGCCCAGCCTGGATCGATGCGAGGGTTCATACTACGAGCTATACTACTACAGTGATGCAGGCAATTATCCAAGCAAGTGGCTTTTTTGATTGTCTTTCCAGAGTTCATTAGCGTACATAACATGCACCGGCCATGCAAGTTGAGACAAGAAAACAAATGTGGTATCTTTTTACACCGAACAAAGAGACACAGTCCAGAGGTTGCTGTACCCGTGCTAAGATGATGACCATAGCCCCCCAGCCCTTTTATCAGAATAAAAAAGAAGGAAATCCCATGTGACCATATCAACCGTGTACCCTTGTATCAGTATCATGTCGAATCGAATCGTCTGTACAAGAAGATTATTCAGTAATAGCGGACCGAAACCCAAGCGCGTGCGGAAACAGACTGCCACCATGCAAGAGAAACAACGCAAAATCGAGAATAAGCGACCCGAAAATAACAGCCATATAATCCCTAGGTGCGCCCAAAATGCAATGCTGTCGTGATTGGTACGTGTCACAAGGATGATAAGCAGCAGCAAGTCTGCAAAAGTAAACAGGAGAGAGATTTGTCAAAATCGGGTATCATAATCAAAAAGGGGTGAAGAAGAGTAGGCGCGTGTTGGACATGGTCAGACTACCACCCTTTTGCGTGGTATTCCCAAGGCCCAAAATCGGTGTAGTGATTGAAAGACCCCGTCTTTGCGACATCTTTATCTGCTACCTCATTGGAGGACGCCTCCGCGCTCTGCTGGCCTTGAGGGTACTCTTTGAGGTTTTTCAGGTCCTGAGTCGTATGCCTTCGCTTGAATGCATTGGCGGTGGCGCTCTTTTGCTGTCGCTCCCACAGGAGGTGGCGGCGGAGGGATTCTGTCAACTCCGTAGCCAGCATATTTCGGCGGGTAGTTCGCGGGGAGTGCGCAACAGACTGAGGCGTAGGCTTCATGATGATAGGCCTAGACCGAGGAACTCCAGGACCCTTCATCGTCAGGTTCTCCTCATCGTCATCGGGGGGCGAGGCTGGAATCGAAGGGCCGTTGGGCGAAGTCAGGCGCGAGCGCTGCAAAGCCGGGGTAGACCGTGAAGCATCGCCCATTCTGAGGGGCTGATGCATCATCATGGTCAGCATCGAGCGGCGCGAAACCAAGTTCGGTCGCGAATCTACCCGCTGGAACATATCCCTCTCATCAACGCTAGAACGACCACTTTCGGTTACCGAGTCTTCCCAGTCTGAGTCTTCGTCATCTTCAATCGCACTCTCGGAAATATCGTCGTCGGTCTCGATGGCGTCCTCATCGTTGTTTGGGCGACGGTTCTTCATTGACTTAAGATTGCCCACCTGCTCTTTGAAGGTTGTCACCTTTTTGGGGTTAAGATTGCTGCCCGGTCGCTTTTCAAGTTGATCCGTAAGGGAACTACGGTGGGGAGCGTGCATCATGCGATCTTCGAACGAACTCTCGTCGTCGTCTCCGGATGAACCCCCAAGCGTGAACATGTTACCCTTCTTCTTAAGAGGAGATAACTTGGCTGGAACTTGCGTCTTGGTAACAGACTCGCTAGATAGCCGCGCCTGCGATCGGTAGGAAGAAGAGATCTGTGAAGGAGAGAAGCCGCGAATGATGCTAGGCGACTTGATCAGTTGAGGTTTTGAGGGTAGGATACCCGATGATGAAACACTGGTGTCTGAGCCAGTGATGTTCATATTGCCAGCGTCGCTGTCATTGCCGTCTGGGGCAGTCGTTGAGCAGGACTCTGTTGAGTGTTTATGGCGCTCGTCGAGAGGGAATGACGGTCGCTTGATAGTTTTGTGCGAGGGAGGGGTGGGAGTCGGCGTTGAGGTTTGGGGCGTGATGTCGACAATGGGCTGAGCCAATGTTGCCACCGGGGAAATGGGTTCCAGGCTCTTCTTCTCCTTGATGTTCAGTACCATTCGCTCCAGGTCCAACGATGTGAGGTGCTTCTCCTTAGCACGTCCAAGGTTGAATGAGTCCTCGCGAACCACAGCAGGCTTGTAGTCAAAATCCCTAGGGCGCTTGATGTGCTTTTCGATGCGCTCCGCTTGGTCTGAGGCGGCTGATTCCACGCTGGCGGACAATTCCGGCAAATCAGCGGCTTCCGAACGGAGTAAAGGCAGGACCGAGGTATCGCTTGAACTCTCAGGTTCCACGCAAAACGTCTCACGAGTCCACAGCCTCCAGCTCAGGTTCTCGAGTCGACGTCCTTCCTCCATGAAGTCCGCGCATTTCGAGAATACTGCGCAGGTCAGCATGTTTAACCCCATTAGTTTAGACCGACTTACCCATCCACATCCCGTGGAGGCTCTGTGTATTTGCGGTGTCCACCTTGTGAATCTTCGCGGTATCCACCGTAAGGACGGGAGTCGATAGTCGTGAAGGCATTTTGTCGTCGCCACGGTTGCAATTACCGCAAATAAACCCTCCAAGTGTGTCGTGTGTAAAGTAATCAGGTACGGGGTCGCCGTCTCCCCCGAGCGTGGTCGTACGGCGCGATAGCGGTGCAGACGAAATGTTCTCTCTAGTTTGTACTTCCGTCGATGCAGATCGAAAATCCAGTGCTGTTCACACTACCAATGGGTTGCAGCAGTTCTCAATCGAGCTGCAAGTGGCACCTTAGCTCCGGATGGAAGCAGCACAGCAACGGTCAAACGAATGACGAATTTCGCGACGAGGTGATCGTAACAATTAAAACTGTTCCGCAAAACGTCTGAAAACGGCGGAAAGCGACCGAGGGCTCGAGGTGGTGCACTGGAATGGGCGAGGGGTGCTGTTCGCGGAGTAGTCGGGGTGCTATGGCCGGTTTGGGACGGGTAGGTGGTGAGGGGTGGTGGTGAGGACGCGAATTCGCCGGGAGGAGAGAAAGGAAGACAAGATGGAATATGGGGGAGAAGATGAGTAGTAATAGCGAGGCGTGGTGGAGCCGGCGAAGGAGGAAAAAAGGAAGATAATAGACCTTGGTCGATGGACCGGTCGGTGGAGATTTGATATGGGGGGAAGGCCCGTATGTAAAGTCTGTAACTAACAGTACAAGGGGAGGAAAGGAGACGGGGTGGCCACACAGCACCGCACAGCGCAGGAGGGAAAAAGTCCGAAACAGTACCGAGGGAGAGGTTCAAAGGTGAAGGGATGGGCGGTAAAGACTAAGTAAGTACTGAACCCGTGTTAAGCTTGATTTGGGATTTATTTTTTATCGATTCTTTGGGATTTTTCAGATTTTCCTTTTTTCAGGTCCTGCTGGTACGGACTGTGTTACTGCCGGAGTATCCCCGTGGGTCAGGCAGTATGTTATACGCGGTCCTGACGCCGGTAATTTATACCCGGTCCACATAAGAGAAAAAGTACGGAAGTTGGAGTCTCGGTGAGGAATACACATAGAATAATGCCAGGTTCCCCATGGCATAGACTATGATATAATTGATTTGAAGAATTGCACCAAAGCCTCCCACATCGCATACAGTTCCCTGGGGTGGCATATCGTCGCCAACGTCTATATCCTTCCGGCCAAAGTACTTCTCGCCATACCGAGGGACTGGGGTATACGGAAGTAGAGTCTAGACACCTCAGAATCAGCGTGCCCTGTGACCGGCTGACTAACGGCCCCCAGTCCAACTGCATCAATATTCGATCGTGATAGTCGGTGGCCAGGTCACTTGACTGCCAGAAAAAATGGACCCCCAATGATTGGTGTTTAGTCCTTGATATTCATATCGCTGTCTAGCCTAGGCTCTAGCTCAGAGCCGCTGTTGATGCCTTGCGAGCTAGCTACTCCTCTCTTGTGCAATCTGCGGGATATTCGTTCTCCAATTCGAGCTCTCCAGGCTCTCCAGATGGATCTGTTGGAGAGCTTCATCACAGCCAATGCTATGATCACTGACTCCTGACTGGCCTCCAGGCGGCCGACTCTCCATGTCCTGCTGACTACGGGGTATACGGGGTAGAGATCAAACGATGCGATCAATCCATCTCCTTTCGCCACGGATATGACTCGATTATGCAGGCCATACTCTGAGCCTGCGTCCCCGTCTGAGCTTTGGCATCGGATCGGATCGAATCGAATCTGCTTCTCTGGCTAGGCTTTGTTTTTCCCCCCCTCTCTCTCTGCTTGTCACTTGCTCCCTGCTCAGTTGATCAATCGACTCTGTCATTCCGGGTATTGTCCAGCAGCCAACATTGGAAATCTACGGGGTAGTACTGTGACATCGACGTGTCAAAGCCCATGTTCGATCCATCCCGCATGAACAACGATCTTCCCTACGCGCGCTGCCCCTAACCGGTGGAATGGGACCTCAAGGAGTATCACATACCGGGGAAGAGGCCTACGGTTCCGATCGAGACGATCGTCAACGCATGCCAATATTAACTAATCTAATGAATATCTACCGGATTCTTAATTCACGGCATGCCATGCTACTACTGCAGTGCGCACAGTATCAGCGAAACATGCCCTCGGCTGTATCCGTAACTGCCCCGTGTGCTCCGTGTACTTCGTGTGTACATCGCTTCATCATGCGGACAGGGCAGTTGAGCCATGAATCGTGGCGTAGATACCAAACTGCATTGTGGATCGTATCGCGCACTCCGATCGTAGTATCCCGTATACACAGCCCAAGCTTACCTGCGTCGCCGGGCAGCAGGAACTGAAGAACTGTGGGCTCTCGCTCTTACTCTCACTCACCCCCAAGGGGCTCCGCTCCGAGAGGCCGGGAGAGTATCACAACAACCTAGATCACAAGGCGGTCGATGCCAGCTGTCACCAGTAATCAACCATCGCACCGCCCGATGGCCATACCGAGTGACAATGTACGTGTCCGTTTATCGCAACTTGCTGGAGATGAGCCTCTATCACGGGACGGGGGCAGTGTCCCGTTGCCTCGCCCCCATCGAGAAATAGAGCGAGAGTCCCTCGAGAGTACTCCGTGCAGCCCAGAGTAGTTCGGTCGCTTTACCCGCCCTTCACTTTAGGCTCTTCTCTGGATCGATATGAAACTCGTGGCTTTTAGGCTTTCGTTGTTGCTGTCAGCTCCCCATGTAACCCCAGTCTCGCAGCATGCCAATCGGATCCCATCAGATGATGGCGATATCTTCCATCGAGGATCGTTGTTCGGGGCCAGATTCAGATTCACGGCACATGATGAGATAGGTGGTCCCCGGACGAGGCCGGCTTACGGAGTACTTTCCATTGTCTGGGGAAGCCAGGCTAGTACAGTACCGAGTACCCCATGGTAATAACAAACTGCCGATGAATTCAATGTAATGAGCGGACATCTGAATGGAGGAGAAATAATCCAACGGGATACTACTATAGCGGCTTCGGCTCCAAATGAACCGAAGGATCTAAGCCTTGCAAAAGCCATCTGGTCACCGCATGTGGCTGCAAGGGTTCCTCACTATCACCAGCGAGGGCCGGCCTTATTGGGGTTTCATTTGATTTACCCCCCTACGGGGTAATAAGCTGAGAACATCGGCTGTTCTAGGCACAGTGTATGTATAGATTAATCCTACAGTGGGATACCTGGTAGAGGATATCGAGCCCGATAAGAGCACGATATACTTCAGTAGTCATTCGCTCATGCGCGACACCATGCACACAATGGCATCAATCAGCAGGCAATGCCTCGAGTCGCCAGCGTCAACGCCGCAAGCTTATCGTGCGTATAACTATCGATTCACCCACTGAAAACGGGGCGCCGGGGACTGTCATTGTCAGAATGCTCAGCTGCCACCTCCATGCAGACGCCTGTTCCACCGGGACAGCCACGTAGCTGCATACTATTCCTCTGCACGGATTCGACGAGATCGTGTGCCCTGCAGAGACACCCAGGAGGCCACAGGCGCCAGCAGCTTACAGCCTAGCCTACAAGTCCATCGCCTACGGCGCTATAGAGTACGAAGCACAGCGGCTGTTTAAGCTCGCTGGGTACAGGCTCATGACAGTACTGCTCAGTCTGGCTGGAGCATGCTCCGTAGTGGCGCTTTTCTTCCTCCGGGGGCTTTTGGCGGCCGAGATAATACCCCGAGGAGGGGGAATAGTGGTTTCAGACGTCTATCTTCTGATCAACAGTGATCTATGTGTTGGATGCGCCTCCGGCTGCATTCTGCGGGATCACCGAGCTGACGGCCAGCTCATGAAGGTCACTCAGGGCCAGCCCGCGGGCGCGGAGTACGGTACAATATCCAGATCGCTGATCGTGAATATTTCGAGCCGAGGTTTCAGCCGGATCGTGGCATGGCATCCAGGGGGTGGAATACCACTCCAGGAACGAGGCGTCCTCAGCTCACGAAGCTCGATGACGGCAAGAGCGGAAAGTTGCCGAGGCGCAACGGCCGTAGCTGTCATCCCTGGTTGAAGCCATACTGCATTCGAAGGTGGCGCCGAAATAGTGAAGCGGCAGTAGCGAAGGAGAGAGAATCGGCAGATCCATCTAGAATAGTGCCGTGGGGAGTCGCTGGAGTTGGAGATGGGGGAATTGGGGATGGGACCGTGGGGGAGGAGACTTGTGGACTCCTGGGCTCCGAGTGGCAAAGACTAGCAGGTCACAAGGCCGGCCCCGTGCCGTCACATGATGTGCGTCTGGCGATCCCGCAGTGCCACTACGAGTCAGTAGCTGTCTCTTGCTCTGTCGCCTTGCCGGAGCTGACGCGGTCGGCTTTGCATGGCATGTTGGTCATCTATTCCACCAATGAGGCGCCAGCTTGCAGAATTCAGAAACCGTGCCTACAACAACCCCATAAACACGCCTCGAGCACGGGGTAGGGGCGTGTGGTCCAACGCCCCAAAGGGCTGAACAGCGGGTTCCCTGCTTCAGACCAGGTGCAGAGATGAAAATCGACTTGGACATCCCGACTAGTGATGCTGTGGCATAACACCGCATCAGCCATCTAGCCAACAGACTGGTATTGTTGGATGCCATCATTCCAGCGATCATTGTTCCCAGGAATCAGCTCGATGGCGATCTGAGTTATGTGGCTGACGCCCAGTTAAGGGTCCTTTATGTTCCTGAAGTATAATCACCTCGTCTGAAAGAAACCGGCATGTATGTAGGGAGCAGGATCAGCCCAAAGCCTTATACTTTACATTTGTTGCCTGGACTCGCCTGGAGGTCTACGCTACTGGCAATCTGGAAGCCTCTTTTCGAATTCTTTCATGCATAACTCTGCAGATGACTTGCGCACTGATATCAATATCGAGGATCGTCGCCGTTGAACAAAGGGATGCAGGGCCAGGCCTCAGCGTCAAGAATCCAGAACCAGAATCCTTCCAACAAACTTGGAAACGGGAGCTTCCTTCAGCTTCCAGCTGGCGCTGCGCGTACTTTCGCGTCAGTATCGAACAGTTGTCTTCCCAGGCTGATCAAACTCCCGCGCCGTCACATTCCGCAGGTCCCGATGGGTAACTCGAGGACTTTCTTCATGTAACCGCTCCTTGTCTATCGCTGGGAAACAGAGCAATGCCGAAGGCGAATAACAGGTCACAATTGAGACGACGACTAGACCAACCCCAGGACCGGACTGGCAGGTGTCATCCAACGGGTATCAGGGTAGCAATTAGACCGATTGGAAATCCGCCTTCTGCCCGTTCCGGACTAAGCTCCAACCCCCAACTTGGATAGGGATCGAACTGCCTAAATTGATGATCTGCGTTGCAGAAGAGCTTGTGCCCTTTCCCCGTCCTCCCCGCGGAAGGGACCCCAGGTCCCGGTGAATCTCATGCAAGGGTTACGCAATGAATCGAATATGGATGGGTCCAAATCCAGGAGGGATTTACTTCTTTTTTGCACTTTGGGGAACGCATCGTCGTCCAGGGACAGTCACAGACTCCGGACACTTTGCGAAGCCTGAGCTCCTTCCTAAGAGAAAGCTTTTTTTCCTCGTCCTACCTCCCTGCACGACGTCTCATCGAGTATCCATCCCCGGTGTGGCGACTCCGAAAAGCACCGCATCCAGCATGCCAGGACGATCGACGATCATGAAGCATGTTCTGTTTGCATATCTACTCTGTAGTCAACAGGAGCATGCTGCGAGCCGTCGATATTCGGGCTGTTCCATACCCAAGGACCTTCTTTAGGATGGCCGAGCCGTGAAGGGTTTTGGCTAAGCTTTCTTCATCCGTCTTACACTCTCTTTCCACGAACCCGGCGAATGGTTCCTAAGAAAGGGAACACCGGAGTATCTGCTGGGCTCATCCAATCGTTGAAGACGCTCCGTCGAATCCGCACCCGGAACTCAGGGAAACACCTATCCAAGTAAGCAATGCTGAGGAATACAAAGTAAACTTGAGAAAGCACGGAGGTACCTATCCATTGTCTACATTCCAAGGAGAAGATGCAGGAAGCTTCAATCAGTGTTGTGTTGCGTGTTTATCCATCCTTGTGTGACCACAATATATATCAAATGCGATGCAATGCACGCTTCTTGCGGGTTACTTCCCGGGGGCGTGGGTATTCCAGTACTGGTGACATTACTACCAACTCTCTCAAGACTCAAGTGAACCGAAACCTGAATTTCCAAAAGGCATTCCATTGCTCGTCAACTCATGGGATAGAGTAGATAGCTATTCCGACGAGGTCGAAGTATACCCCAATGGACTAACTGGCTAAGATATCCACTATTCCGGCCTATGGAGTACTGCCCCAGATTCCCGGGCTATAACGACTCAGACTATTCCAGATAAACATTACTCAGGGCCCCTGCGGTACCTTTGCTTCATGTCCCCAGCCTAATTAAGCAGGCCCGGGCAGTCCCCTTCCGGCGCGGAGATGCTCGTCAACGGCACTGCATGTCTAGAAGACGCCCCGTACTTTAAACCCTGTGAATGTTTGCTACATACGTAGTCATACTCATAGTACAGAGTAGTTAGTCTAACCTACGTCGCAATAGAAGCAATATTCGAGACCGAGTCTGGCCTCGTATTTCTAGGGCCTGGAACCGAGCTGGAGGCTGCCAGGTCGTTCATACTCGTATATAGTATGTTCTTACTCAACGCAAATGACAGGGTTCATGCTTGCTTTTGCAGCCGGGCGTTTTTGCGGACTTGTCGAATGGGGGAAGCCGGGGCAGCCTAGGCTGGGCCCTCCAATGCCTTAAAGGCGTTTATCTCGGGGGGCTGGGTTTATTCATCGATTATTATCTGCCCAACTGACTGTGTGGTACATTAACTCTTCCGTAAGCCTCATACAGCAAGCCGATGCAGATACGAGGGTAATCAGGCAGAAATTGATAGGCAGAGCTAGGCTCGATGGGCAGTTCGTCAGGTGGTGAGTTATGTCAGACATCCAGGATCGCGTCTTGAGGCCCATGTTGAGGCCCGTTAGGCTGTCTGGGTATCACCGACACTCATGGAGTACTTCGGTCTTGAATCATCCCTGTCCCTGTCTACAGCTGTTGGTTATAGGCGCTGAATGATAGCGAAGGGTGATATGACTCTTCTCAATCCGGCTCTGTGCCTCTCAGGTGTCTATCCGTGCGGAGTACATCCATCTACGGAGGACTTCGTACCTACCACAATACTCAGTAGAGCAACACGGTTCCACGGGAGCACTTGCGCCGTCCAAGCTCGATCCAAGTGGACTGACGCGAACAGCCTCAATCCCCAGAAACCAGTCCGGCCCAGGCCCCCAGACCCCCGTAAAAAGCAAACACCACTCACCGCTGCAAAATAAACCCAGTTCCGCGGTTACCTGAAACAAAACCTCGATCGCACAGAAGGATTTGGAGATCTGACGGGCGTAAGCAAATCAGGCACCGCGATCGCCTGCGTCCCATGACTGCTCGCTTTCTTTAGTTTCCTCGTTGGGGAGTGTACAGGACCCATGTCCAGGAGAGCAATCCGCGACCATATCTGATAATAAATGGACTTGAATGGATACAAAATGGGAAAGCGCGCAGTGTGACGGTGATGGCTGGATACCTACATATGCGCTCTGTATGGACTTCTTTTGCTTTCAGGCCCTCGGGTTATGAGGCGTTATTGGGTCGGAGAGCTGGAAAATAAGTTGGGCGAAGGTTGAGAGAAGCGAATGGGGTTATAGAGACGGATGGGCTGGAGAATGAGCCGAGATGGGAAAGGTATTTTCCCGATGGCTTGGGTATCTTGTCTTTGAGTAATTTGGCGGCGTTCGCCTGCTGTCTCGGACAATCGTAGACGCTCGGTTGCTGATGATGTATGGGGAAATACGGAGTACCTGGAACCGTATGTGTGAGATATCTGGGGAAATTTTGTGGCACATCCAGCCTAAGGGACCGAACAGTTTATCCCGGATAAAATGCATCTATCCAGATTGTTAGTACTTTTCCCAGACCGATTGAACTTACCAGCTAGAAAACGACTAGAAACGCAGATCTCATTCTGGCATGGAACACCTCACGCGCAGAGCAATGCAATCGCGAGACAAACCAGCGTCCGATGACCAAGAAGGGGGCAAAGTAGCGGTATAGAATTGAGTCAGCACAAGCGCTGCAAACAGAAGCCATGTCCATCTTGAGGCTTCAATCACGAGAAACACCAGCCTCCGCGGGACGGAAGCGCCTACGAACAGATTCGAGTCACGTCAAACACCATCCGTCCTTGTGAGCGAGACTGACGTTACATGATGACTTGACGATGAGAGACAGGGGAGGGGACCCCTGGCAAGACTCTGTCTGGAAATGACAGGGGCTGCAGAGTGATATCAGCGGAAGCCACAGGAGCCGGGGGCTCAGAGGCTAGAACGGTGTTGCTCGTTCTATTATTATGGCCGGCTGTCCCACATGGCTGGGGGTGGATGCATATCAGCCGGTCATCTGAACAGGAGCGCCAGAGTTAGACAGGCAATTAGCTGGCTAGGCTGGCGATTGTGATGGACAAGGACGGACGGTAAGCTGTCGACCAGCGACCTATCCATCGCTCCTGGGGATCGGGACGGGTGGTGAGTTGGCACTGGGAGCTGGACAGATGATCAGGTCGATTCCGCCACTCTGGCGCTTGCTGCACGTGCTGGTCGATATACTTGCTCTGCCTCTGTCACAGTCGAAGCCACGCCCACGCCCGCCCACGAGCCGGGTTGATTCTGTGCTTCCTATGGAGATTCTCACCCTCAATGGTCCGGCGCCAGTACTGCGATCCCCTGGATTCAGGCCTTCCAGGATCAGGATCAGGATCAAACGATTACGCAGCATTCATCTTCTGAGCTCACCTTAGTCGTCAGTACGGCCCGCCCCGTCACACCCCTTTGCGCTCTCGCTTGAGTCGTGACCAGACGGGCATAAATCTTCCGCTCGTGCGGAAGAACCTCCGTTGAAGCCTCGATGAGCGGAAGTAAGAAAGAGCGTGTTTAGCGCCTGAAAACAGGTTCGCCGGAAATGAGACAAGAGAGTTTGTCCAGAGTTCCGGATCCCCTTTCCCTTCCGAGCTGCTCCATCGTTCGTACTTTACGGTTTCATCTTGAGCGGCCATGTTTATCCCCCGGATACAGGCGTTCCCTGAATGCGCTGCTACTAGCTTAACCTAACTTGTCCTGCCCAGGAAATGCGCCCGGCCGTGATGCCTCGGCTGCGATACCAACGAGCTGCTACGCCAGCGAGCACCCTTACGGTGTCATTTGACATCAGAAGGGCAGTGATCCTCCGAAATCATCCTCTTCCATTCTCCCGATTGCCTGTATGCAATGACGTGTGCGTGTTGCACCTCGAAAGGACGTCGCATGACTAGACATTGAGATCCAATCTCGTGGGGAGGACACCCGAGGCTTCATTGCGCCGACAAACCCTCACTTCGGACAGAGAAGACGCGAGAAGGGGCGGAAGCGCTGTAAAGGATGTAGAGAATCCCGCCGCCCGAGGCCGAAGGGGACTCAGAGACATGTGTGTTAAGATCAACACGGAGAAGCATTTGTGGCTATTCAATTGTTCATTCATCAACTGATCTATGTAGTTGCGCCTTGTGTCATAGCACGGTCTAGATATTCGATTAGTATGCCAAAGCACATTGCATTTTGGGTCATCGAGTTGATATTATCATATACAAGAAGTCTAGAACTCTTGCTGGTCGTCACCAGAAATGATGACATTGTTGATCTGTCGCAGGTTAGCTTTAAGCGGGTGCATATCAGTATAAGGGTACCAACTCACCTTCAGAACCATGCGGCAGAGCTGAGTCGCAAGCAGCAATTGCTGTCGCTTCCCAATGAGCGGGTCGATGACAAAGTGTTCTCGCATGTCTGTAGTCTTGTCAGTATCAATTTCATCCTCTCGAGTAAGACCAATTACCATTGTTTCCTGTAAGCATGCAGTCAACACCTAGCCGGGAATTGTTCTCCTTGGCCTGGCGCGACTTAATGGCCGCGAGGGTCTCAATCGGGCTCAAACCCGAGTTCTCAGAAAGAGCCAACGGCACAGCATCGAGCGCGTCGGCGAATGCGCGCATGGCGTACTGTTCGATTCCAGGGCTCTGAACACACCGTCAGTTACTGATTGCGGGAAGGTGGAAGAGCAAGGCCACGTACCTTGACAGCAGCATCCTCAACAGCAATGGAGCAGGCAATTTCGGCCGCACCTCCACCATACACAACGCGGTTGTCCCTAACCAAGTTACGGACAACGCAGATGGCATCGTGCAGTGATCGTTTGGCCTCATCGATAATCTAGCAATTAAGGTTAGTTATGATCGGTCTAATAACCTGAGCAGTCTTACCATTTTGTTGCTTCCTCGCACAAAGACCGTCACAGCACGGCTGTTGGCGCACTCTTCAATAACGAGCATCTTCTCCCGAGTTGTACCAAAGGTCATCTCGCGCACGCGTCCGGCTGTTCCAAGCTTGTCTGCGCTGAGGTCCTCAAAGCGAGGCACAATTCGACCGTTCGTCGCAATGGCAATCAGCTCGATTTCAGGCCCACCTACCCAGCGGACGGCAGGCAGCTTGTTCTGCAGGAGAAGGTGGTTGGCCTCGTCATCAAAACCCCATTGGCAGATAACTAGGTTGGCTCCAGAGTCTTTCAGATTCTGGATCATCTCTGTGAACTTCTCCTTCTCGTAATCTTGCAGGCGCTTGAACTCCTCCACCGATGTGATGTCGAGCTTGTGCTTTGTCTTAGGCTTAGGGGGCTCGAACGGACAGGTCAGGATGGCCAGCTTAGCATCTGTAACCTCGTCCGGCATTTGCGGATGAGAGAAGTCCTTGTCTACGATGACACCCTTGACAAGGAGCGAGTCTTCGAGTGCCCCTCCAACCTTTCCGTCCACCTTGATCAGTTCGAAGTCCACGTCCCTTCGTTCGAGATCAGCAACAGAGAGCACAGCGTCAACGGCAATCTGGGCAAACTGGTCGTGCGATTTGGAGACGCTATCAAATGTCAGTATCAGTCTCAACTGGGAGGTTCCAAGCGCCCGTACATCTTGCTACCTAAACTCGTCTTTGCGACTTTGAGAAGGTTCTCGGTATCGTCTTTTGTGAATTTAATCTCGTCGCTAATCTTGTCGAGTTGCGCCACAGCAATTTCGCAGGCGGCGTCGTAACCGTCCGCAATTCGGATAGGGTGGATGCCCTTGTCGATGAGGTCGGAAGCCTGTTCCAGCATTGCTGCGGCCAGGATAACAACGCCGGTTGTTCCATCACCAATTTCTTCATCCTGGGACTTTGAGAGCTCGACGAGGAGTTTGGCGACGTTATTCGTGATTTCCATCTATAGCGCGGCATATTAGGAATCGAAGGCGGTATGGGTCTGAATCGAACGAACCTGCCCAAGGATTGTTGCACCATCGTTTGTAACGGTGATGTCTCCGTCGGGGGAGATCAGGATTTTATCGAGACCGCGAGGGCCCTAGATATCACTTTAGAAGTTATCCTCAATCGGCGGTGACCATCCGTACCAGAGAAGTCTTCACGATGCTGGCAACGGTCTTGGCTGCCACGATGTGTGATTTGACGGCCTCTGTGCCATGTTGTCTCTTCTTCTTTCCCTGGCTATTCGGAAACGTAAATCAGTTGGACCACTGCGGAAAATAATAAGGGTCTGGTGTCCGCGGCGTACTCTCGAACAATAATGAATGGTCGGCCCTGCTCATCCTTCATCATAGAAGCTGTTGCGGAGTTAGCGGCGATATATCGACGGCTCGTGCTGAGTTATATATTCGAACCTTGAGACAGATCAAGCTCTAGTAAGATAGAAGGTTAGTACATTGTAGAATGAGGGGCATGGGGAACGTACGCATCGCCATTCTGACGGTCTGTCACCTGGCGGTGAGGATGTTCCGAACTGTAAAGGTAATAAAAGGAAAGACGGGGTGATATGGAGAAGATAGATCCTCCGGAACAGCCTAAGAAGCGAGGTGGCAGCGACAATAGAACTCGATGTTGTTCCGCACTCACGGGGCTCTGTTCAGAAATTCTGGAGATTCCCACTTGGTGCTAGTGAGCAGCTCCCCCAATCGGGTTTAGCGTATCTCCCCTAACGCGCTGCTTTGCCTTTGCGCGACTCGGCACTGCTCTCAAGCAACCTGAGACTTCAGGAACACCATCTCCACCGCGACGTCTGCCCGTCCTTGTGTCGTCCGGTCTTTGCGTATTTCATTCATTCAATCTAGCCTTCCGCATATCATTAACTAAGCACCGTCAAGCTGTTTTCGCGTCTGTTCGGCTTCAACTCGTCACGAACAATGCCGCGTGAGTTGGTCAATTGGTTTCTTGTACGAGCTTCGCGCGCCGAGCTAACCGCGCAACCATAGCCCCCGTGGCCGACTTGTCGGATGACGAATCCACTGGAGAGTCTATCCCCTATGATGAGGTCGAAGATAAGAAGAATGGCGTTGAGGACTCCAATGATGCAGATGGAGACGAGGAGGAAGTTGAAGAGGACGTGTAAGGGAGCACATTGGTTGAGAGAAATTATGCTGACACTACTAGCTACATTGTCGAAAAGATCTTGAGCCACACTTTCAAGGCGGATGTGCGCATATCTCTATTTGTCCCTACATGCGACGATACCAGCTGACGTTGCGATAGGGCACGCTGTTGTTTGACGTGAAGTGGCAAGGATACGATGACCCGAAGGACCGGACCCTTGAACCAGAGGAGAATCTGTAAGGCTACTAAGACAATATACTAACTGTATACTGATCATGCTTCCAGTGACGGCGCACAGGCTGTTCTCGACGAGTACTTTAAGATCATCGGAGGTCGACCCGAAAAACCAACCAAGAAGCGCAAGTCCACAGGACGGTCAGCCAAGGCGGCGTCAGAGGAGAAAGAGAAACCAGAGCCCAAGCGACGCAGAAGGTCACGAGCAGCCGACACTGAAGAAACAGATGCACTGGAGGAGAAGGAGAAGGAAAAGGAAAGCGTAGCGCCCGATTGGGTACCGAAATCCAAGAACTGGGAGAACGAGGTCAAAGCCGTTGACACCATTGTGCGCGAGGATGGTGGACTTGTTGCATTCCTGCATTGGAAAAATGACAAAAAGTCCAAGGTTTCAATCGAAACATGCTACGAGAAGTGTCCGCGCAAGATGCTCGCATTCTACGAACAGCACCTGTGAGTCTCATCAACACGGTGCCGTATAGCAACACTAACATCTCTCAGGGTTTTCAGGGATTCTAAGGATTCCGACGCGTAAATGCCCGTTCTTTCAATCTTTCTTAAGCCATACATGGTTGACTTGGTGGGCCTGAGCCTTGATTCAATTTACATATCTTCTATCCGGCTACGGCCTACCGATAATTGTGCAAGGTTGTTTCGAGGCTGGAGTTTACCAAACGTGCCTATTATTTCCGGGGAATGTATGATAAGTGCCTTGGTTAGGGTGCTAAGGGCATGATTTACCGGCGTTGAGATCCCCTTCAAACGTCCCTTGAATTTCACTAAGCAAAAACATTGTGGATGAGTGACAACTTCGATTCGCAGTCAATTGCTGGTTTTTGCCCGTTCCAGATACCATTGCCTCTTTTGGATCTTATTTCTTGAGTCGTCTTGGCGCTTCTGTTCATAGTTTTCCTATGTAGAGGAGGGGCCTACCGATCTTGTCATGTTGAGATAATCCCACCGATATTTCATCAAATCTCCATGCTTTACTATGACCCGCTCGATGTCCCGTGCATTTTTGGCCTCCAAGTCTCGATCGTCTTGCGCCGTCCATACTCCGGGCACATCGGTTGGTATGCCCATTCCTGCAATTATAGAGTCCAAGACCTTGTCCGCCAATACTGAGTCCATGCTGGTGCATTGTAAAGCTTCAATAATTTGCTCCTCGCTGCCCTTGCCCATGCGAAGCCGGCTGTCTATCCATGCATCAATATCTTGCTCCAGCACCTCGGGCTCCTCAGCCACGGGGCTCGACGGGAGGAAGGGTAGCTCCAACAAAGTGCTGTCGATACCTAGCCTGGCTTCATCGGTCGGGTCATGTCTTATCACTTCTTCAGCGGGTTGTCCTTCCTTGAGTGTACTTTTCTCTGGACTTGTGACTATTGTGGTCTTTGCTTTTTTGGGTGCCGGGCGTGGTTCAAGTTGAGGTGACCTTCCTTTTCGAACCACTGACGTTGGAGATCGTATGACTACCCGTGGAGCTGATGGTGCTAGGGGTAGTTCTGTTGCTCTAGGCTCTATGTTTGATGTGCCATTAGGCGCACGTGCACCAGACATCATGGGCTCTGGGCTTCGTTTTCGTTTCTTCTCTTGCGGCTGCGGCTCTCGTGGAGATTCATCTTTTCGAGTTTTTTCTGCGGTTGAACATGATGTAGACGTAGCAGCTGTTTCTAGCATTCCGCCGGGACGTGGGCGGCCTTGGATCCTTCTGATGTACCTATCACGCCACGATTGCCATGTGTGACTTGGATGCTAAGCTCGCTGTTAGCAGAAGTTCGCGTCACCCGTGCTCGGTTATGTGTGATTACATTTTCTGCGAAAAGCTGATATATCTTGTTACCTTTGACTGATACGAGTGGATCGAGCTCATGTTGTTGAATATAGTCGTAGAGAAGCTGATCCTCCTCTATTGTATATTGCTTCCTGTGAGTTTTCGCTGGAATATTTGTTGCGCCGACTGGACGGGCTGTCGATGGTCCAGCTTTATAAGTCTCCAGGTTTTCTAGTCTTCCTTTCTGAATAGACTTCTCGATATACTGGTAGGAGTATCTGAACAGAGTCAGGACACAAGACCAACAACATCCGTAGAAATACAGGGTTATGGTCTTACACATTGGGTGGGAGATTCTTTCTCTTGTGGTCCACTAATTGCACATCTGCGTCTTTTTCAAAAACCTTCAATATGCCACCATTTTGCTTGTGGAAGGTTAGTGTGAGGCTATAAGGGGACGCGTTGAGCACACCTGTATGAGGTCCTTGAATCTACTTCTTTGAGGCACATTGTGAGAGAGCCAGAAAGACATCCCCTGGAAAAGGCCGCCATGGCTCTTGTCTCCGGATCTTGCACCATCCACTCCTTTTGCCTGTATTGGTGCCATCTGTGGCCTCGTCTAAAAGCTGATGCCCGCTTCAAGCTCACAATTCCACTAGACTTGACTTCAGGTTGCGTTTGTATTGCTGTCACGTGTTTTCGCGTCGCGTCAAGAAACGCGCATTCGGGAGATGAGAATGAACACGGACGACTTTCGTTGTCACCCCTTCGTTCTATAATACGGCAATTCGAGAAACAATATGAATGAATGACTGACCTGCTGGAAGTGGTGGCAGAATAGCCTTCAACCACCAAGCAAGACGGCTTATCGGGTCACGTGCCTACATCCAAGTTCTAGCGGGGGCTCCGGGCTTGGGTGTTGATGATTTCCTTGTATGCTATCCTCGAAAACTGAAATCCAACGTCCAGAAGCTATATATATCCCTTCTTATAGTAAGCAAAGGGAATGCCTGAACCGGCTTTCTAGGGCAATTCAGTTCAAGCGAGGACATCCTGTGCTACCCTTTACCGAAGGCGATGGGGCTTCTACGGACCATCGCTCTTGTGATTTTGGGTTTTTCTGCTTTCGTTTTTACTGTTCTTTTTGGGAGACTGCCTGTATTTCGGTATGGTGAGCGTCTCTCATCTCTATGCTCCAGCGCCTAACGGATACATACAGGAAAACGCCGATTGGCCTTCTCCACAGGATCATCTGGATACATATCCCTAATGGAATAATACATCTCGATTCCCGCCTGTTGGGTGGGCGGTTCCTGAGATCCTGGAGTCGGGTCGGTAACTATATATTCTATGAAAATCATCCGCTCGTACTTGTCAGTATGCGCTTCAGCCATGACTTTACATTTTCATTAACTGGCTTTATAGATATTCTTCACGATACTCCTTCTCTTGGGGGAACTTATATTCATCCACAGTGCCTGGCCTAGAATCTCAACTATCCATCGACTCTATATTCCGCTCATTATAGGCCTTCCATATTACTTCTTATATGCGAGTGTTGTCACCAAGTCATTTATCACTCCAGACAATCATGCGGCGGAGATGAAGCGCTATCCTTACGACAAAGTCATATTCCACCCTGGCCACAGCTGTGAAACTTGCCGCTTTCTCAAGCCAGCGAGAAGTAAGCATTGTAGCTACTGCAAAGGCTGCGTTTCCCGGCAAGACCATCATTGCATATGGCTCACAAACTGTGTTGGTCTTAACAACTACCACTACTTCCTGTATCTTTTGCTGTCTTTAAGCGTTATGCTCGCTTACGGCTCATGGCTTGGCTACTCTCTCTTGTCTAAAACACTAGACAAGTTCATCCCCCGCAGCTCGTACATTCGCATGAGAAAACAAAGCTGGTCTACTTTTCTCAACATGTGGGCAGCGGTCATAGCGGCTGATGCTCGGATTGGGGGAGTCACAATGCTGATGTTTATGACGGCTCCACTAGCTTTTGCCTTCTTTACCTACCATGCCTACCTCATCTGGGCAGGAATGACAACGAACGAAAGCGCAAAATGGTCCGACTGGAAAGACGATATTACCGATGGGATGGCATTTAAGTTTATTGGTAATCCCAAAAAGAGCGATTCGCCTCTTTTTGAATCTTCCAAAACCAGCAGCTTCTGGCCGGGGCATAGCGATCAATCACTAGTGCTGACTGAGGGAGAGCCTCCGAAGGAAGGGCACCAAGTACACAAGAGCTCTAACGATGTCATACAACCGAGCAATCCAGATGCGTCTGTTGATCAAAGGTTTGTTCGAGTCAAAAGCATGAAGGAGATCGACAATATTTATGATCTGGGCTTCTGGAATAATCTTCGTCATGTCTTTGGAAAATATGCTGGAGGAAGTGTCCCCCGCTGTTAGATTTGAGCAAATCATCATCTGTTTCCTTGTTGATTCTTCATCAGAACCCTGGGGTATGCTAGGGTGTAGGATATACTTCGGTTTACCAGATCACGAGACTTGACCAAAAGAGTAACTGAGGCGACTCCCGTCGCGAGGCGGCCCCGGAAAAATTTACCTCGTCATTGAATTTCTTCTGTCCCGCCAACCAGTAGTATTTCCACCCTGAATGAATTTCGGACTTTACGTCGGAACCATATTGCTCTAAACGTCAAAGTTTTCCTCTACCCGTTCCGCCCGGGAGGCACTTCAATATGGCAGACCGAGCCTCAGCAGAAATGAAGCCCAAGTGCACCCCCGCGGAGCTCATGTTGAAGGTCATCCTGATGGGTACGCTGAGCCACTACGAGACCCGGGGTATGATTGACGACAAGCGCTTGGATCATATGCTTTCTGCTGGAAAACAGATTCTGTACAAGACTCACCAGGAAAGCGATGTTAGGTGAGGCCCCGATAATTTATACAGGTGTATAATTGTAGGCACTAACACTTTTGCTCTACTGCAGACACGGCTTGGGCTTGTCACCGGATATATGGCAAGGTCTCACGGATGTTTTCACAAAGGCAATACCGGTTCTCGAATCGCAATCGTTCATCTGGAAAAGCCCGCCGGCCGCCAACTACGAACACTCTTCCTCGAATCTCATAGCATACAACTACTTTTCGCTTGTCAAGGACATCGAACGCCTCAATGACCTTTGCACCATCGCTCGCAATCTCCTTGCCACAACGAAAAAGGCACAGAATATGGCTGCAGAAAAAGGGTTCGACCAGAGGGTTCTGGCGCTGGTAGATACTTGTGTTAGGGTGACGGCGCGGGGTTTCGACGGAGAGACGAATGCGCGGAATGAGGAACGCTGGCAGAAAGTTGTCAACCTCTACAAGCGACTTCTGATCACTTGCCTCCAGTTTCTGCACAATTTCATCATGCACAACGAGCAACGAAAGATGGTTCTGTGGTTGGATCTGTTCGGGTATCATTCGACCGGGGATTCCAACATCATCCAGCCTAAGGAACCTCTGGACCAGGCGAGCAGCCACCCAGAAGGCCTAGCGCCAATCGTGAAGACCGGAGAGAGAATAGTCAACCCTCCGATTAGGGCACTGTACGATCAAACCGCCGAGGATCTATTGCTAGAGACGATCTCAAACTTTCCTCGGGAACCCGCCACCATCAAAGAAGAAGCGGCTATGTTGCTGCTTGCAAACATCAAGGACCACATGGAGAAACTTCTCGGGCGCGACCTGACGGCTATCCAGGAAATGGGCAAGGACCCTGACCAAGTGAAAGAGATCCGTGCCGCTCTCACAGCAATTCTTGGTGCGAAGGTGGATGGATGGTCAGATCTCCAAGATAGAGCAAAGGACCTCCCACCAGCTCTTCCAGACGATGAACCCCCTCGAAAGAAGGCCATTCTTACTATTGACCGCACCCCGACCGCAGGATTCCCTCGCATATGTTGGTCAGACCTCCCTGATCTTAATGAATACGGTGCGCTCGCCGCTGGTGATGCTCCCATAGCCGAAGAAGATACGACCATGCCAAGATCGTCTCAGTCTGCGGCGGAGACACTCCAAGAGGCGAAGGATGAATTGATGGCCCGACTTCAGGAGGCTTCCCAGATGGGCGATGAGAGAGATCACGATTACGATGCAGGGGATGCAGGCACCGTCGGCGACGATGATTCTCGCAGCTTGGAAGCAGTTGCCGACGGAAGCATTGACGAAGAAGAGGAAGAAGATGATGAGGACGACGACGATTACCGCGGACGCGCAGGCGATCAGCAACGCGGTCTGCTAACCGATATCCCCCTTGTACTAGGACCTGCTGAGATCGAAGCACTTCCGATGATCATCCAAGCCGGAATCGTCGACAGCTTCGGGCTGAAGGGCGGCGAACGTACTGGCTCACGGAATATGCAAGCCCTCCGATGCCACATTCTTCTCACACAGGAGACAGGGCGTAATCTGCTGCGGGAACTGCTGATTTTCATTGCTGCATGGGACCTCCCTGATGATGAGCTCTACTTTAAGATGATGGTGCAAATTATGGACGCAGTGCTCAAAAATGGCCTCATGTCTCACGCTTATTCAGACTTCGGTCAGCCGAAGGACATCATTTCCCCAGCACAAGCGGTTGTGGTTAAGATTCTCACTCACATCTTCAGAGCTAAGTACTCTCCCGCGTCAGTAACCGGTTCCGGCCAGGCCAATACAACCAAAAGCCCAGCTCCTCTCTCGCGAGTGGACGTTCTCACAGTCCGCTATATATTCACAATCTTCCGCGGCAATATCATTCCTGAGACATGCGCTCTCATCTACCTTCAGGGCCAGATCCGCGCCGGCCGCGCCCTGCCAGAAGACTTCCCTCTCAACTTGTGGGATATGGAACGCGTCTATGAAGGTGTCTATCAGTTCCTCGAATTCTTCGCCGTCCTTACAGAGAACAATGATTGGAAGAACCTCCTCGTCAAGTGGGAGATAGTCTATGACCTCGTCACGCTCATCAAAGAACTTGAGGCCAGCATTCCCAAGGGCCAACTGAGCCAATTGAACCTTGGCCGCAGTAGCCCTTCCAGGGACCAACAACAAAGTTCAAGCCCCGGTCCCATCGCGGTGGAGCGACCCTATGACCCCAGCGACCCAGACCCTACAGATGGCGGTACCGCGTCTCGTCCCGAGTCTCCGCCAATCACGGAGGATCCGTCTGAATTCGAATGGCGTAACCTGAAGAAGCTCGTCGTGCTTGTTCTTTCCTCTCTTGTGTGGAAGTGCCCCGAAGTCCAGGATCAAATCCGGAAGCATGGTGGCGTTGAGACTATTCTGTCCTGCACGAACTTCGACGCCCACAATCCGTATATCAAGGAACATGCTGTGATGTGCCTGAAATTCTTGCTCGAGGGTAACCGCGAAAACCAGAAGCTCATTGAAGACCTTGAGGCGCGTGAAGTCCGCGACGACCATGGGATGTTGGAGCAGCGCGGTCTCGAAGCCGTTATCGACAAAACCGGTAAGCTCGCACTTCGACCACGAGACGGACAAGGCAGCTCTTAAGCGGCCGCTTAGTCGAGATGAAAAGTAGATGTCAAATCTGTACATATTCTAGAGATTATATGCAAGATACTCCCGTTACGCAATGCAGCCCATTCAATTTCACGTAGCCTCGTGAACAACACCCACCAACTCCAGCGCCCAACAACCTCACATCTCGTAACTCAACCGTACATACCATCCCACTCCTCCTCGTCATCCTGCTCAGCTATCTTCTTGCGCTCCTCCACCTTGTCCCTCTCCTGTTTGGCAAAATCCGTCCGGTCCAGCGGACATGTCCCTCTCAGCCTCAACCAAGGCCTCACACACTCCAAATCAAACAAATGCGTCGGGTGGCAGGGTAACCGCACGACGAGCGGGTACTTGTCGTCTAAGAACGGATTGCTGCAAATTGGACACGCTTGCTCGGGTTTCAGTAAGGAGCGCGGAACGCGGTCAAGCCCTGTGATTATTACCATCGTCAGCAGCGCACCCTCGGAAAACAGAGTATAGAGTATATGCAAGACATACCATCGCAAAACTCCTCACTAACACCTTCAACCTCCGTCGGTGGCGTCTCCGCTTCACTCAACAACGTCTGGATCATCTGCGCCAGCAAATCATCCCCATGGACGCGGATCGGTGTCCCGTCCGCATTCAACGTGGGGAAGCTCCCGATATCACCCTCTGCATCTGTAGCCCCGGCGTCTCCTCCGCCTCCTTCGCGACGCATGATGTTCAGAGCTTCGGCGAGAGAGTAGAAAGCGGCGCTGACGTCGCCGGGTACGGGTACGGCATGGCGGCGCGAGCGGGCTTCGTCGGGGGAGATTTCGGAGAGGGTTGCGAAGAAGGTGGAGAGGTCGGGGCGGCGGCGGCGCGTCTGGGTTTGAGATTGAGGGGTTGAGGGATCGGAGGTAAGATTATGTTCCACTGATGCAGGAATGATGGTTAGTTGGCGCTACTTGGATCTCAGGAAGAAGGGATGTTTCTTGCCTTCATAGGTGGACATATTGGTCGGCGGGAGGACGGATGCCCTCTTACTTGTATGTCGAACTGGTTGACAAAAGTGGTATACTGACGCCTGGACGGGTAATCGACAGAGTGAGGAAAGAAGGGTTCTTTAGATGTGTAAAATTGGAAATGGCGGGGCGTGATTTATGTACCGGGATGAGGGACCAGAGCTCCAGCGGGGAGGCAGCAGCACTGTGACGCGGTTTTGGCGGCCGAAGCTAAGGATCATAGTACAACACAGCTGCTGAATCCAATTCTAAGATATACCGTTATGCTTAAATAAATTTGCTGAATACTTTGAGAAAAGCCAATGCTCACTCAATAGTCGAAATCCTCATATACTACTTTTTTACCAGCCAACCAATTGAACACAGGCACTTTCAGGGCACGACTGCCACAGAAATACCACACATCTGCGAGCGAAAGATCGATATCTTGAGCTTCCATCCTGCGACGTTCAATATGCACGCCCAGCGAAGCGGCTGCCTCAAGCTTGGAGCTCAACTCTAGACTCTGGGTATCTAGTCCAGCGACAAAGACTGTCGTTGAACGAGACAGCTTTGGGAACCGTTTGAAGGTATCCAATACTAAAGCAATATCCTTGGCCGAGATCGACCAGAAAAGTCGGAGCAAACTAACATCTATAACCGGGATCTGGGATAGGATGGGCGTAATTCCAATGCCTCCTGCTATGAACGGCAATATATCACTGCCTTGTGTCGGTAGTCTGAACTCACCTCCAAAACCCTTCAGCGGCACCTCGAGCCCGGCCCTATCACTTGTTTGAAACAGGTAGCGGGTCACATTCCCATGCCTTCGGATCATTATCTCGAATTCGCCATCGGGAACGTGGCCTGGAGAAGATGAAATCGTGAACGTGCGTATATAGTCGTCATTGAGGCTTGCAGGGTCGTCGTCCATCATATGACTGTAACCCATATCTAACTCATCATGGAACGAGAACGTCGCATACTGCCCTGGTGTCCAGGTCCCAGCTTTCTTTGGGTTCGATATGCGGAACCGAAACCGGCCAATTGACGGGGTGATAATCTTCTTTCCAATCATCGTTGCGGTGACATTTGATCCGCAATCACTCAACGCCACAGCGGACTTCTTCTCCGTTGTCAGATATCTCACATTAGGGTTATATGCAGACGCTTTCCCGGGGATGCCTCGAAATGAAAGGGCGTTCTCGACAAAGCGAGCCGAAATGACAGTCACTTTGACTACGACGTTTGAGCGAGGAAGGATAGCGGACGCTTCCTTTCCAGTGAGGATAGCCGTCCTTCCAGTGAGGAACAATGCGTTCCCCGTTCCAAAACCAGGAAAGACGTAACCTGCCAGCGGCGTTACCTGAAGATTACCCAGAGTTTGATAAAGTCGGTTTCCGGAGTACTCTGGGTACGCGAAAACCGCACCACCGGGTTCATTGAACAGCACTCGGACAAATCCTGCAGGTCCTCCGCGGATGTTTGTATCCATATCCTGCGCTTCGTGTGAGGAGGAAATGAATAAACAATCTGCGCGACTCAGCAAGTCAATGGCCTCGGGATGTAGCTGAGGTGCTTCCGAGATAAGTTTTGGCTCAGGTGGCGCGGGAACAATGCGCTTCGCATTGATGTACTTGGGACAATTGCCTAGCAAACCCATTATGGATGATCTAAGCTCAAGGAACGTGGATACCCACCAAGACTGCCATCAACATGAACGGTAAGATGAGCTATCCCCGCGCGGATCTGCTCATCTTCGTCCGTGACACTCAGCGACCCAGCAGTTATCTTGCCGAACAACTTCACCCTTCGTCGGTTTTCAAGGTCAACAGCTAGAAAGGCCACTGGCTTCCCACTACTTCCAGCAGGATCTAGCAGTAGGCTCTCGACAACGGGGTCATAGGTCCTCCCAACAGGGGTCCTGATATCAAAGCTAGAGACAGATTTTGGGGTTGCGAGACCCTCTTCTCCACCCCAGAGAGAGCACCAAGGCCTCCCGTCATTATCCAAAGCTCCTATAGCGAGCAAAGGGGATTTTTTCACTAGCAGACCTGCTCCGTAGTTGAGGAACGGCACTGTGGGATTATCCTGGTACGGAACGCGCAGAAGTTGGTGCATTTTGTCTTCGCCATCATGCCAAGGTATAGAGGTAGTGAGAACAGTTGCCATAGCAAAGCAAGTTATCCTATTATGATTATTTCAGTGGTAGTAACACATACGGTGAAGAGCGTACTACTCCGGAGTAGGTAGGAAGTGTCGATCTGGACTCCAGCGACGAGTGTGGGGAAATCAACACGAGCCGCAGTCTGTCTTTGTGGCTGTGGATATATATCAACGGACGGAATTTGCGCCATGCACGGCATTTGAAACGTAAGCATTATCATATCACGTCTTTCCAAATTCATGACACTCGCAGCTCATCGAGTACTAGACATATGGAGTGAAAATTGAAACCGATCCAAGTTGACGTTGTCTCAGCCTCTCAGGCTGCGTGGGCAGTGGGGGAGATTCGTGGCCGGTGGAGCGCACAGGGTGCTGTGATGGGGCCAGGCGAGGCTTTGCCATGGCAATTGGCAGCATATCTTCAGATCATCACCTTAAAATAGATTAAATCAGACACTCACAGTCACCGTCTGGGGCTGATCTCGGTCTTCTGTGTTTTGGCATCTTCATCCTCAAGTCTCTCTTGCTGGCCAAGAAGCGTCCATTTTTCGAAGTTCATGCAATATACCCCTAGCCACAATTCATTGTTTACTTTAGTTCCTCCTGATCTGACGTCTTCTCACCACGACCAGTCGACATCTCAATCATGCGTCGCAAATCAGTCAAACCCTCCGAGTACCCAGCCCTACCATTCCACCTCATTCGCTTCATCCTCTTCACCTCCTCCCTCCTGGTCGCCATCATCCTAGCAGTCTTCGCCTACAAGCTCCATCAAGCCGACCAGAAATTCCCCTGGGCTTTCCTTGTTGTATGTCGACCCTCCATCGTCTGCGCGCGCTCAAGCCAAATACTAATATTTGTGCCTTAGCTCATAATCGCTGCTTTCCTTTCTCTCCTAAATCTCATCCTCACCACGCTTCTCCACTGCTGCTATGGCCTTTCCCCGCGCCTTTCGCTGATCACAAACTCCATTGTCTTCGTCATCTGGGCCGTCGCGTTCGTCCTCTTCGCATGGTCCGTATCCCACACGATCCTCACAACATGCAACGCCACATACTGGGCGACGTCCACTGGCATCGACGTCTGCCGCATCTTCAAGGCCCTCTTCGCATTCACGATCATTGGCGCCGCGTTCCTCATTGCATCCATAGTTCTCGATGTCGTCGCATACCGTCGCCAAACGAGACTTGGCGAGTACGACCCAATGGCTCTGGGTATGGACGGGCATAATCTGGCAGCGTACAAGCCCGGAGCGCATAATCGGGATAGCAGTGCTCTTTCTGGGTCGTTCCCGCATCCGGCTATGGGTGAGGGACCGGGTTTCGCGGAGGAGGATAGGGCGCCACTTGTTTCGGGTGGCAGATATGATGCCCCGGGGCATCTGAGGGAGCGCTCTGAGGAAGTGGATATTGGCGACAGTAGGCCGCTGCATCAGCCGCCGCCGTATGCTAGTAATGCGGCGCTGGAGCGGTACTCGGATGCACCGCAGCAGCACCATTCGCGGATAAGGATGAGCGCTTATGATAACCAGTATGGCCATGGTCAGCAAACTGGGTATGACCCAACGGCGTATAGATGAGGGGTTCGTGCTAGTCATTTGAAGCAAGAAGATTTTACGATACTATGTTCGCTGCGAGTTTTATTTCCCCTTCAAGACTATGGCGTTGGGCTTTAGCTGTACCTTTATGTCATTGACATTGACCTTATTTTTTGGATTAAAGTTAGTAAATAATTTATCAGACTTGTTAATAGAGCGGCTTCTTAGTGTCATCTATGAAGCCCCCAAGAGCCGAGGAATCAAGGTACATGAGGATAAATAGTGCAATTGAATCATCAGGAACATTGGTATTAGTAGTTAAATATAATAGAATAAGTACGCTTGACGCCTACATGATGACCTCGTTGGAGACATCCTAAGTTCTCATCAGTTTTGAGAAAAGATAGTGAGAGAGGGCCAACTTACACGCTTGAGCTCCTTGTACGGCAAGCAAACACAGTTTTGCACGCGAACCTCGTCACCGACACCGCACTCTTTTCCGAGGATGGTGATGCTCTGAACCTTGACACCATTCTTGATGATGCTAGTGGAGTGGCTTCCATTCGGAATCGGCGTACCCTCCACACGAGCCCAGGCGCCGACTCGCCCATTCCAGCCAATGATTGAATGCATGACGCATGCATCATGCTTGATCTCTGTATCTTCTAGTACAATCGAGTCCTTCACACGAGCGCCAGCGCCCACCACAGCGCGAGGGCCGATTGAGACATTAGGACCGAGCTTCGCCGTTGGATCCACGCTTGCAGTGGGATGAATGAAGACAGGGGGAACGATGGTAGCGGAAGGAGCAGCGAGCTCTTCGGATTGAGCCTGGAAAGCTTTTTGGAGGTAAAGAGCGTTAGCCGGAACAGCTGATCCGGCGGTCTTGATCTGGCGCCAGAAATCTTTTGTCTCGTGGACGAAGAAACGGTTGCTGTCAGCGAGGTCGGAAAGGATATCCTGCTCCAGGCGTAGCACCTCAGTTTGCTCCGAATCATCATCGGCGACAAAGGATGACTCCAAGTTGTCAGAGGAAGGATAGGATAACAGGCGAGGGCGAGTGGTCCTCCGTTTGATGGTGCTGCGAATCGAGGGGAAGATGCATTCCGTTGCAAAGAGGTATACTCCGCAGTTGATCAGGTTGGAAATATGGGATTCCGGTTTCTCGACGTAGTGAAGAACACGCTTAGTGTGAGAGTCAGACACGATGCACCCGAAGTTTGTGGCGGAGTCGTTGTGGACTCGAGTACCAAGGATGACTGCCTCAGCGTCCTTCTCCTCGAACAACCTCAGCATCTCACCCAGAGGGAACGAGCAGCAGACATCGGCGTTGAGCACAAAGATGCGCTCCGGTTTCCCCTTGAGGATAGGGTCGCGGAAGTGGTACAAACCGCCGGCGGTACCTAGCGCCGTGTATTCTCGAAGGTATGAGATTCGGAATTGGGGGAATTCTTTCGAAGAGTCTTTGATGAAGTCGCGGAAAACGGTCTCATCGTAATAGCCAATTAGGATGACTTCATGGAGCTCGGGGATCTTCGCAAGGGCCTTGAGGCAGTGGTGGATGATTGGGTGGCCAGCAACTTCAAATAGGGGCTATTATAGACATTGCAGCCGTCAGATAAATTGCGTTAAACAGGATTGACATCGATTCGGGTAGAAACCAACCTTGGGGACATCAAGAGACAGAGGACGGAAGCGGGTTCCTCTAGAGGGACCACCGACCTAAGCACAATTGGTTAGTTTTGGAGCAAAGATTGGTGATATCGTTATTGAGAATCCGAGGCCAATATTGCCTTACCAAGATTATAGCCTTCGTACTTCCACCGGAAGCCGCGCTGTTGTATTCTCGGATGGGTACCTGAAGCATCGTGGGAGGAGGGGCAGATGTACTGAAATGTGCAGAAGGACAGAAATGAGAGGAGTCGCTCGAATATAATGAGTTGGCGAATGCAAAGAGCAGCAGACACAAAGGGAGACTTGAGGGAGCTAATAGACAAGGTGGCACAGGGAAAATATTATTCAGGGGAGAGAGATCTAGCGTTGAGGGTGACTTCACTGGGCTCCGCGGCGTCAGTCAGTTGATCAGACTGAGGCCAAGGCCCACTCCGCACCCAAAGCTCCAGGTCTCAGGAACCAGATCTGCGACTTCCTTCTCGCTACTCTTGGCTATTGCTGCCTACGCCAATGGATATACACGTATGCTTCTTGTCCGCCGTTCACTGGTACTGGCCATCCAGCAGCGTACTGATTTTAGGACCATTCTTGCACAGTGCTCTGAGCCAGTGATATGTGCCTCGTTGTTCAGGTGTCGATCTGGTAGCAAACCATACCTTACCTGCTCAAGATGATGGCCTGTCATATTAGCTGACATGCTTTAAAATGGCGCCTAATTAGGATAGTTAAACAGGGTACTCATTGAGTATATGCAGGCGGAAGGGTGTATGACTTCGTCAACAGGAGCGCCTCTTCATTCTGTTCAGCACTTATGAGCCCTATACAGTGTACCCTTATTTTAATATGTATATAGATTCATAGACGGCGCCGGCTTGGAGTACAGGTCTCTTATGAATACAGCCTGAAGTCGAGTGTTCAAGACATACACTATACCTTCAGCTTCATGCTTAACACATCACACAAACGGGCCATCTGAACATGAGCCTTCTTCACTATCTGCCTGGAATCTAGTGGCCTTCGCTTTGCCGCCTTGTCAGCGGTCAAGTGGGCGGCTTGTGTTCTTCCTTGACTTCATAAATTCTTCTCTCTGCCAACTCTTCCCTCAACTTGACTCTACCCATCACTCGCTCCGTTCATCCACCTTACTCTCACCCATCTTCATCATTGCTTCCCTCCATCTATCTCCATAACATCTTGTAGCTTTTTTCTCTTTCCCGTCATCTCCCCCCAATCTCTCTTCCTTCTTATCTTCGAGTATCAACACCATCTTGTTTCCAGATTGACTCTATCTCTTGCTTCTGTTCCTTGCGCTCCACGACAGAACCTTCAAAAGGGCTTTCGAAGCTAACTCTGGTCAAGCTGGTTTTTATGAGGGTAACATCTTCTCTCACGATACGAAGTGTTACTCCTGGGATGAGCGAAGTCAATCCAAACTCTCGTTAGTTACCCGTGTTACTCTTTGTATACAGTAGACTAACCATTCTACAGCGTCGACGGGCGGCACTACTCCAACAATGGAGCCAATCCCAGCAGAGTCGTTGAATATTCTTGCCCAAAGCATGACTACTTTGGTCAGAAAGATCCAGGACTTACGACACCTTGGCATCGAGGACTCACATATTACTCTCCCAAAGATATGTGTCATCGGGGATCAAAGCACCGGCAAAAGCTCGCTCATCGAAGGCATGAGTGAGATCAAAGTACCGAGAAGCTCCGGAACATGCACAAGGTGTCCTATGGAGATTAACCTTTCTGCCAGCAAGCGTGGTGAGCCTTGGACTTGCCGGGTGTACATCTCTCGGAAGTACATGTATGATGGCTCAGGGAAAATGACAAGACCAAAGAAGTCTCAGCCTCTGGGTCCTTGGACTCCGATGGACCTCGAAGAAGAACATTTCACAACCATCACAAATAAGGCCCAGGTCGCAGAAGCCATCAAGTGCGCACAGCTTGCAGTCCTCAACCCTGGACGAGCTGCTGGAAACTACATACCAGGAAGGAATATGAACGTTGATACCGATCTAAGTCAGGTGAAGTTTTCTCCAAATATAGTGCGGCTTGACATTTCAGCTCCTGGGTTCCCAACTCTCTCGTTTTACGATCTGCCGGGCGTCATCAACCAAGTCGAATCTGATGAAGAGCGCTACCTTGTCAACCTTGTTGAGAATCTAGTGAAAGGCTACATCAGCCAGGAAAACTGTATCATTCTACTTACTATTCCTATGACGGATGATGTCATGAACAGCAGCGCTGCTCGCATTATGAATGACATTCGCGGAGCGAAGGATAGAGCCTTGGGAGTGCTCACTAAGCCTGACCGTGTTCAACAAGGGGATTCATACGCCCAGTGGATTGAGATCCTTGAAGGGGATAAATTCCGTCTTAAGCATAATTACTACGTTGTTATGAACAACCCTGATCCTTCGGTCGAGCACTCTGTGGCTAGACAAGAAGAAATTGACTTCTTCGTGTCGTCTCCATGGATCACCGACCTCGCGGCATATCGCAACAGATTTGGAACCCGGAACCTACAGACGGCATTGTCCGAACTCCTCTTTCAGCAAATTCAAGGCTGCCTTCCGCGTATCATTGAAGAAATCAACAAGCGAGCCGAGCGCATTGACCGTGAGCTCTTCATGCTTCCCGCTCCACCATCCGCCAATGCTTCCTATATCCTTTGCGAGAAACTTCACACCTTCAAGGACAAGGTTCGGTGCCAGATCGAGGGTGGATCTAGAGAGTACCCGTTGCAAAAGATTTGGAACAACATAGCCGAGGATTTCAAGCGTGCTCTAGCCATTACTCGCCCGACGGTGACGTTAATCTCGGACATTGAAAAGCAGGCAATCCTTGCTGGCTCTAACGACGGCGACTCCGATGTTGAGGTGGTACCTCTATCCTCTTTGAAACGCAAATCAGCCGGAGATTTTGTTTGTTCTCAAACTCCTGCCGCGAAAGACGGAGCAAAGCAACCCCCCAAATACCATTGTCCGCAGTTCTTACAGTTCTCCACTTCTGCTAAAAAGTTCAGCTGGGAAGAAATTCGTGGAATAAATGAGGACCTGGCGAGCGCTGGACTTCCACAGCAGATCAATCCAAAGGCGATTGACTACATGAATCAGATGAGTGTTGCCCATTGGCGAGAGCCCATGACTACCTTTATCGACGTGAGCCACCAACTCGTGAAAGAGAAACTTCTGCATGCATTGAACGACGTCTTTGTCCAGTACACCCAGACAGAGCTTTTCAGGAAGCTTGACAGGACCATCAAGAATTATTTGCGGAAGCTTCGTGTGGAGCACCTTGCTCACGTTGATGAGATCTACAAAATTGAGCATGCCAAACCGTTTACCATGGCCAACTCGCAACTCGATCAAGCAACAACAGAAGCACAGAAGCACCTAGAGTATAGGCGCCTTAATGCTCGTACGAACAAATACCTTGATGTCCAAGGGCGGTCTCTTAGTGGCGACAAAAGGAAACCCGGAATTGCTGAACTAGGAGCAGATAATTTCGCTCTTGAGGTGAAAATGATGGCTGTACGTCGATCAAGTGCGCTTGGGCTACAATTGCTGACTGCGTTTAGTTAACCCGAGGCTATTATGAGGTTGCTAGTTCAAGGTTCGTGGATTCTGTATGTCAGACTGTGCATACCAAGCTTTTCCTCAAATGCCGCGAGAATCTGGTCAAGGAGATTGAGAGCGAACTCGGAATTTTCGAAGAGAATAGTAAGCTCTTCCCCTGTACTAAACAGCATTAATCTTAACGTTGAGTGTACCAGCCGCCGAAAAGTGCAAAGAGCTCATGTCAGAGGACGTCGAAAGACAGCGTCGTCGCCAGAGCCTCGAGAGGGAAAAGGAGAAAGTAATGAAAGCCCAAGAGTGGTTGGCCGCCGAGAATGGCATAACCGAAGATGAGGACGAGCTTATGGGAGACTTCGAGCCCGAGGTAAAGGCCGAGCCATTCGACAACTGGCCCTAGTCGTCATTCGAAATCTATCTCTATTTATGTTGTTGTCACTGTTGTTCTACCTACAAGGCGGGGTTCAGTTCGGAAACCCCACTTCGATGCCCGTACCCTAAGCCCTACCTGCTTCTTCCCCTTGGAGGTCTTTGTCGGGTTGGAAATGTATGGTCTTGGTTGAACGTGAGTTGGAAATTCTATGTGAAGGATTAGTTCTAGAAGGATTACTATTTAGAACTCAGAATAATGAAAATGCATGCTTGGTTCCCATGAGTCATTTGTTGCAGTAGATCTGAATACCCAATGATAGCCCTCCCGCGGTGACTCCCGCCCAAAAATCTTTGGCGCGTTTTCTCCATCTCCCCCTCCCACTTCTCCTGCTGAGAACAATCATCCTCGGCCGACGATTTCCTCTATCTATTACTCGCACCGTTTGGAGTGGGTAATTAGAGCGTCAACTATCTATCCCTCCATCATGACCGACTCCAACCCTGTTCAGGAGGCCGAGGCCTCCATGGCCAACCTCTTGCTCGATGAGGTCACTGGCGAAAAGGTCTCCAAGTCTGAGCTGAAGAGGCGCCAGAAGCTGCGCGAGAAGGAGGCTAAGAAGAAGGAGAAGGAGGCTGCTGCCCCCGCCAAGCCTGCTGCGCAGAAGAAGGTCTCCGCCGAAGACGAGGAGGCGAACTTGACCCCCAACGTGAGTGATCTCGAATCATGTTCAAAAGCGATGGAGCGGTAATTGATCCTGTTTTCCGGGATATAGCAATACTTCGAGATTCGCAGCAAGCGTGTCAACAAGCTCCGAGAGACCAAGCAACCCGACCCCTACCCACACAAGTTCCACGTCACCGACGACCTCCGCAAGTACCTGAAGGACTACGAGAGTCTCGAAAAGGGCGAACAGAAACCGGAAACTACCGTCCGAATTGCTGGCAGAATCTACACCAAGCGCGCGTCTGGTGCCAAGCTGATTTTCTACGATATCCGCGCTGAGGGTGCTAAGGTACAAGTTGTTTGCCAGGCTCAAAATGTTTCTGGTGCTGTTTCGTTCGAAGACCAGCACGAACACCTCCGAAGAGGTGACATCATCGGTATCGTCGGTTTCCCTGGCCGCAGTAACCCCAAGAACCGACCGGATGGTGAGCTGTCCATTTTCGCAACTGAGGTGGTTCTTCTCGCTCCCTGCCTTCACGCCATTCCCAGCGAGCACTACGGTTTCCAGGACAAGGAACAGCGCTACCGCCAGCGCTACCTTGACTTGATCATGAACGACAAGTCTCGCAACGTTTTTGTCACCCGCTCCAAGATGGTCACATATATCCGTAACTTCTTTGATCAACGGGACTTCGTCGAAGTTGAGACTCCCATGATGAACGCCATTGCTGGTGGTGCGACCGCGAAGCCTTTCGTCACCCACCATAACGAGCACGACATGAACCTCTTCATGCGTGTCGCCCCCGAGCTGTACCTTAAGATGCTCATAGTTGGAGGTCTTGAGCGTGTTTACGAGCTTGGCCGCCAGTTCCGAAACGAGGGTATCGATCTCACCCACAACCCTGAATTCACGACCTGCGAGTTCTACTGGGCTTACGCTGATGTCTACGACGTCATGAACCTGACGGAGGAGCTTGTCTCCGGTCTAGTTAAGCACATCACCGGCGGCTACGAAACCACCTTCCACACACAGACTGGCGAGGAATACAATGTCAACTGGAAGGCCCCCTGGAGGCGAGTAGAGATGATTCCCGCTCTTGAGGAGGCTACTGGCGAGAAGTTCCCTCCCGGCACAGAGCTGCACACTGCTGAGACTGGCGAGTTCCTCAAGAAGGTCTTGAAGAAGACCGGTGTTGAATGCTCACCACCCCTCACCAACGCCCGCATGCTTGACAAGCTCGTTGGCGAGTTCATTGAGGAGACTTGTGTTAACCCTACCTTCATTACTGGTCATCCTCAAATGATGTCCCCCCTGGCCAAGTACCACCGTCAGAACGCCGGCCTTTGCGAGCGTTTCGAGGCTTTCGTGTGCAAGAAGGAGATTGTCAATGCTTACACCGAGTTGAACGACCCCTTCGACCAGCGCCTCCGCTTCGAAGAGCAGGCTCGCCAGAAGGATCAGGGTGACGACGAGGCTCAGATCATTGACGAGAACTTCTGCACCAGCTTGGAGTACGGTCTGCCTCCCACCGGTGGCTGGGGTATGGGTATTGACCGTCTGGTCATGTTCTTGACGGACAACTACAGCATCAAAGAGGTTCTAGCCTTCCCCTTCATGAAGGATGATAAGACCGCCGCCGAGGGCAAGTCTGCCGCCGAGGTTGCCGGCATCCAGCCTCAGCCCGAGGAGGGAATCCGTAAGTCCACCCGAAGTAAACCCCTGTGAAAGACCATAACTAATAAATACGCCCTGTATAGCCCACAAATAGATTCTAGAAATCTTGGTTCACGCAAAAATGACGCCTTTTGATGAGATTTCAATGATGAGCTGATTGAAAAAGAAATAAATAATGTTCGACATAACATCAAAGATATACATTATCTTCCTTTTTTTTTTCTCCTTAGATCACAGTACATCTACCTTGCGGTAAGACAAAGGATTCCGATGCTGCATTCTCGGATAGTACGGCAGGGAACCACGGCAGGAAGCTCAGAAACTGTCTTCCAAGTTCTATATCTGGACCCCAGTTTGTAAGTTCGATGGGTTAAAGATAAAAGAAGCCACCCTCCAGAGGTCTAAACAATCAAACCAATCTTCCTTCCTTGATTTGGGGTTCGGTCTGTCTTTGTATTTTCATGAACATGTCCTTTGCTATCTACCTCACCAACCCCATTGACGGAGAGATACTCTTGTACCTTATGCCAAAAACGATAAAAATCCTAGTAGTAGTAGGACCTCTCGGTAAGAAAAAGTTGCTTTATCTATCTGCGCTTTCAACAGCCCGTTTATGTAGACCTGCTCATCTTGTCCAGGTGCAGATTATCCCCCTGTCATCCTTGCATTAATCTTACATTGCTGAAGGTCTCTCCAGGCTTAACTTCATATCTACTCACCAAGTCGTCTACACCAGACTGGGAATCCCCTTTAGGTCGGATCCTCTAGCACCCACGCCCTTCTATTACATGAGACAGCCTGCTCAAATCTCTCAGCCGAACATCAACTATGCCCACTAGGAGGAACACGCAACCAGAGGATGATTCTCTTCCTCAACCGCATACTCCATCGTCATCTCCCGATAGGTCTAGAAACGAGTGGAAACGAGTGGATGCACCAACGGGAAAATGCGAGGTGTGCTCGCAACGAAATAAAAGTAATATGGTACAATGCCTCAGATGTGGCTGGCAGTGTTGCCATAGTACCTGCGACGAGGACTCCAGGTGCAGCCATAGGAGAGTGGGCCGATACTGTGCGCATCAATGCGGCTCCGAATTACACACGAGCAACATCCTGAATATTGCAACCAGGACGACGACACCTGTTGCTGCAGATGAGGCAAACAATAGACCTGAGCGTATACCTGTTCCAGTCAGAAGAACAACAAGAACGAGAACACGGGCAGAAACAGGAGCGGTTACTTCTTGTCCGCGTCGTAGTAGAGGCCCCTCTGCTGCGACTGGTAGGGCTATACGATCCGTCGCTAGCAGGCAAACAATATCTCCTGTCTCTCTGTCTCCCAATTCCCTGTTGCCAAGGAGGCTGAGGACAAGAGACGGTAGGCATAATATCAGAACGCCTTCTTCATCCAGCCCATCTAGCGGGAAAGGCAGTCGTCTGTTGCGAGGTGTCCAGAATACGGCACGCCGCGCGCCTAGGGCATTCTCTGCGTCCAGCCAAGGCGATGATTCCAATTCTACAGGATCAGATATCCCTTTTGAGCCAAGTCAGGATCGCCGTGATACAACACGCTCTGCAATCAGGCCTTCTTTTGAAACTAGCAGTGGCGACGAGACCATGTCTTCCGGACCGGTTATTCAAGATGACACGGTTGGAGCAAATTCGACTAAAGCGAGGCCCCCATCAATCCCTTCTTCCTCTTCTTCAAGAGGGGGCGATAGTATCAGTCCTTCGGGGCCCGATATCCCTCAAATAAATCAAGCTGGCTGGGATACCGTGAGCACCGCGTCCAGCACCTCCCCTCCGACTCCTACCTCTAGCAACAACGAAGAGAGCGGCCCCTCCGGAGGAAATAAACATCGCATCAATATCGATATCACCACGGACCTCAACGCCGCTGAGAACCTTCTTGCTTACAGGATCCATGTAAAACTGGACGTCGAGTTGAGAGGGGACGCGGAGATCAACCAGAATCTGCACAGGTACGCATCTGAAATGGCCAAAAAGGCCCGAGATGAATGGGAAAGAGAAAATCTTTTCCAGAGAGAACCGCCTTCTGATTACGGACACAGAAACATGGATGACGAGGCCCACGACACTCCAGCTAATCAGGATTCTGATTATACCGAACAACCAGAGTAAAGCTTGACGAGATGGAAAGCGAGCGATGACAGCAGGATTACTTGGAATTGTTGCATAATGTACTGCTATGGATGTTTGTAAGAGCAGCGGAGAGGGCCTGTCAGGGAAGTAGTGGGACTTAGTCTAACATGCTTTTGGCCATTTTGTGTCTTCCATACTTGCAAATGTTTCCCAACCAGCATGTTTAGACTTTTAGTGTCTCATGAGCACGGTGGGGGCATTGAACCTTTCCAAAATAGCGACATCCGGTTGCCAGTCAGCGTTTGAGGTGGCTAGGCTGGAATGTTTTGAAATTTGTGATATCACTGCTACCCTAAAGGGGCGAAAATATTGGTCTGACGATCGTAAATATGGTCCAGGAATAATTCGATAAAATGGTTAATATATATGGTGCCGTTTTGGCAGTAATGTACAGGGAAATATAAGTAGGGATTTCCGTAGTGATACAGCGAGCAGTGAGCTCATCCGTCTATAACTTTGCTAGCCCAAAGCTCTTAATCGGCGTTTATCATCTCATAGTTTCGGGGTAGCCTGCCGGGTGGCAGTTGACAACGAGTGGCCACGAGCCTTTGCCGCCATCTGCAGCAGCTTCGCCGTCCGTGAAGGGTGCCAGACGCGGCTACCAAGGACGATGACCCATGTAAGAAGGAACAAACTTCCAGCTTGGTGGGCTGAAGCCAGGGGAGTGGGAACGAGGTACAGTAGGGTCGTCAGACCGAGTCCAACCTGCACACAGGCGAAGGCAACCACACCGTGAACGCCCTTCTTCGCAGCACGTGGCAGGAACCGCTTCATGTTTGGCGACATGCGGGTGTAACCCCAGAGAGCTATGATGGAGGTGAATGTCGTCATGGCCAGAATACGGTGGTCCAACTGGACTAGAGAAGGGTTCTCCAGCATGTTTCTCCACCACCGGTCTGAGCGGTCTTCGTGGCGAGAGTACCTGTCATCGAAGAGCTCTGACATAGGAGGTGCAAGTCCTTTACCCATCCAGGGAAAATCGTTGTAGATAAGTCCGGCGTCTAGACCGGCGACAAGAGCACCAGACATGGCGGTCACGAAAACGAGAGCAGCCAAACCAGCAACAGACCGACGGAAAAGGTTCAGCTTGGGATCCTTGAGTGCGTCCAATAGTTTGATTCCGGCTTCGGGATCAGACAGAAGACGGTGGGAGCGAAGAATAGCGAGGCCGTTCCAGAGCATTGCGGTGTAGCAGACGAAGGCGGCACCCAAATGCGCCGTCAAACGGTATTGACTGACACGAGGGTGACTGCCGGGAGCAAAAAGATCATCCTTCAGCCCAGAAGCGACCATCCACCAACCAATAAATCCTTGGAATCCGATCAAGCCTGCAATACCAGCCAGTCGTAGCGCCATTGGCTTGCTGACCTTTTTCTTGGCAACGAAGTAAACAGCCGGTAGGACGAAGGATAGTCCGACAAATCGACCCCAGAGGCGGTGGATCCATTCCATGTAGTATATAGACTTGAATTCGGAGAGCGTCATCGTAGGGTTCAAAAGCTGGAACTCCGGGGAAGCACGGTACTTAGAGAACTCGGATTCCCAGTCTGCGGCGTTCATGGGAGGAAGGGATCCGGTAACAGGGCGCCATTCAGTAATACTCAATCTAGACATTTAGCTCAGCAGGATGTCAAGCAAGTGTTGCGATGACAAAATACCCGGACTCTGTTAGCCTAGTAAGGCCTCCAAAGACAACGATTCCAAAAACACTGGCCGCGCTGGCTAGTAGCCAGTATGCCACGCTCTTGTTGCTAACATCCGGGAAGCTAGACTTTGACGTTTCTGACTTTGTGGCATTGACGGCGGCGGAGTCGGAGGCGCATCGTGCAAAGGCCTTCCTTGCTTGGCTTCTTATGGTCGTCGCGATGATCCTGCTGCTATGCCGAATGAAGGGACCGGAGGTGGTGCGGAGAGTCGTCTTGGTGCTATAATTTTGGCCCCGGACAAGGCATTGACGGCAAGTATATAACTCTTTCGATAGCCGCGGTGCAAGACGTCTGAGTAGAAGCGCAGAGCTTCCCAGGGACGCCATTATCACGGCGATGTCAAGGACTTGGTACTTCGAGGGAGAAAGAATCAAACGTCGCGATCGGAGAATGCGGCGGATATCCGGGGCTTTAGGTCAAATGCGCGCAGCCAATCAGACTGCCATAATTTGAGGCATGTAGATAGCCTAAACAATCATACGATATTGGAGTCACAAGCATTTCAAGCACGAGTTGCTTTCAGCTTAGGATGGGATAGCGGAAGCTTCTATGAGCATTGAGGTATATACTGTATACTAACAGCCTGAAAGTCTTTTGCAATGGCCCTGGACCATTGACCCTTGTTCCTGAGGCAGCAGCTATCCTGTTTCGGCTTAGCCCAGCTTCAACTTATCGGAGGGCTGCCAACAACAAAGCTTAGATTCATTGCAACTTCTTCTCCCTCGAACCGCCCTTTTTATAAAGATGTCATATGCGCTGGAAACGAAGAAACGCAAATTCCACCGAGTGCTCGAGTCCCTTACCAAATCCGCGACTCCGGAGTCCTCCAAGCAGCCCGCGAGCTCTGCGACAGCTCAGCGAGCCCCGTCCGCAAAACGGGCCCGTATCAGTGGTCGAGATGACAGCATCCTCAATACTGTTCGCAAAGACATCCTGAAGATTGCGCGACCTGCCTCGCGCACTTCATCTGTGTCATCACAGTCCCGACCTAGCTTTGTTCCCTGGGACCGCGAGCGGTTCTTAGAGCGGTTAGAGACATTTCGCCGGGTAGATCGTTGGTCACCGAAACCATCCGCGGTAAATGAGGTAGAATGGGCTAAACGCGGCTGGGTCTGTACGGATGTAGCCCGCGTTACGTGTGTGGGAGGCTGTGGCGGTTCCGTTGTGGTCAAGATTCCTCACGAGCTCGACGAGCTGGATGGTTACGACGCGGATAAGATACAGGAAAGGAAGGAAGTCCGTGAGTGACAGCGTACGGCCCTACAGCGGCTCGAGGCTAATACAAATCAGGCGGAAAACTTGTGCAAGAATATACGGGTCTTATGGTTCAAGGGCATGGGGAGACTTGTCCGTGGCGGAACAAGGGCTGTGATGGTTTGTCTCGATAAACGCATGAGAGGCCTAACTGACCGTTCTCAGCTACTATCCATCGACTGTCATTGACAAACCCGGACACCGCAATCTCCAATCTGCAAGCGCGATACTTGCGCTTACTAAAAATGGCTGATCAGCTGCCCGACTCTCGCTCTATGCAAGCACCAGATGGCTTTATTGCCCAGGACATCATATCAGTTCTACCTGATAGGGCATTGCAAACAACTCAGGATCTTCAGATCACTACAGAAACCCAAGAACCTAGCTCAGGTGGCAACGAAGAACCTGTACGCCAACCTTCGATTCAAAACGACACGCCGGTCAACGAGGCAGCATTAACCCTAGCATTTCTTGGCTGGGACTCCGTGGACGGAACTCAGGGCTTGGCTGGCTGCAGTGCGTGTTTTCGACGCCTGGGACTTTGGATGTATAAACCGAAGAGCAGCGAAGATAACCCTATCCATGACCCACTAGATGTCGCCAATGAGCATATGGAGTACTGTCCATGGATCAATGGCAGGGTTCAAAGTGGTACAGGCAAACCCTCTGAGAAGACAGAGGGTCTTCACAGTGGATGGGAGCTTCTGGCCCAGGCGCTTAAAGTGAAGCATTTACGGCAGACCCGGATGAACACACCTATGGGTAGCCGAGCTGGGTCAGAGGCACCTTCTACAGACGAGCTGGTGACGGAAGAACAGAACGACGATGCCCGGAGAGCCAAGGATCGGGAGTGGTGGGCCAAAATCCGACGGATGAGACAAGTACTGAACGTCAAGTCTCCGAGAAGAAAATCATCAAAAGCCTAATGATTGCTTTATGAGTTTGTATTTGCATCCAGTGGGTTACTTTGCGATCGCGGCGTTAAAGCGGCTAGCTTGGGCGTTCTTCTTCGTCTCTTCAGCCTTTGCAGCATATATAGCTTACCAAATTTCACAAGTAAGAAGTGCGGCGGAAATATTGTCTCTCCAATGATCACTGGCTCCTCTGAAGATTACTATACTACCAGTTATTTTTGATCCGAGTACTTACACCTGCCCGGCATTTCCCGCTTATCCAATTTCGGCCTAGCGCAATTATCCCATATCAGCTCAGTTAGGCTTAGCTTAATCTAGACCAAAGCTTTGGCTAATCGGACGGGCATATCTCAGGTCCGTAGCACAACAAGTTCACAACCAGCTTCAACGAGGAATTACATGGTCTGTCTCTGGTACGCTTGTCGCCCTGTTATAGCTACAATGTAGCGTGTCTCTTGTCATCGCGAGCTCCAGTTCTGTAGAAAGCAACTCTCAGAGCAAATGAGTGAAGAGGCTGAGGCAAACTCATTGTCGCTGACCGGCCACTTCAAACTAGATGGTGAACATTCGCTAATCTTCCTCTGACGCCTTAAAGGCTATCTGAAACACCTAAACCCAGACTCGAAGTTACAAAACTTAGCCCCATCTCGATCGAATCAACATCAGTTACCTACATTGCCATCCGAACGACGACAAAGACAATCTACGCAAACGGAGCCGACTAGAAAGCGCCGCACCGGAAGACAAATTTAAGCATATCTGATTCTTGCTGCTATGGACTCGCCTCGTGGCTCGGAAGGCGCCGCCACGAACGGTCATGGCTCTCCTGTTGACAAGAAGCGGAAGTTAGGAGAAGAGGAAGACGGGTCTAAAGCTCCTGAAGACCGTTTCGGTTCCAAGCGCAAGCGAGTCCAAGAACGGCATCAAAAGCGAAGACCCGGCCGATCACCGCACTCCGTTTATTCGCGACGCGATGCAGATGAGGACTCACGCACCTCGAACCGTAACGAGCAATCGCGCAGGTCGCCCTCTCCCTTACCACCTCGTCGGTCACCTACACCTGAAGCGCAGGCGCGGCAGCGAAAACGGCCGGGTGGTGGTGCGCGTCGGGGCCTCGTGGATCCTGAAACAATTCGCAGAAGACAAGAAGAGCGAGCGCGCGCTCAGGAAGATGATGCTATGCGCTACTCGCAAAATCGAGGCGCGACTGACATTGTTCGCCAACATTACAATGCCGTTCCTCAACGCGGTAGGGAGTGGCGCAAAACTGAGAGCAAGATCAAGGGACTGCGTAGCTTCAATAACTGGGTCAAGAGCACGCTTATTCAAAAGTTCTCGCCTGATGAGGATTTTGTTTCTCAGTCTCTTGATACTAAGGACTGGGCCAATGGTGCTGCATCGCCCCCTTCGGAAGAGAAACGGCTGCTGGTCATTGACCTAGGCTGCGGCAAAGGGGGGGACTTGGGTAAATGGCAACTAGCGCCTCAACCTATCGATCTCTATGTTGGTCTTGATCCTGCAGACATCTCCATCGACCAGGCACGGGACCGATATGGGCAGATGAAAACCGGACGGGGCCCACGACAACGCCGTGGCCCTCTTTTCCATGCAGAATTCGCACCCAAAGATTGCTTTGGTGAATGGCTGGGAGATGTTCCCATTGTTCAGCAAGTGGGAATCGAAGAAAATGTTGGTCCTGGAGGGTCCATGATGGCTTCGCGGTGGGGAGGCGGTGGATTCGATGTTGTCGCGTCTATGTTCACTATCCACTATGCTTTCGAAAGCGAAGAAAAAGCACGACAGATGCTGCGTAATGTTGCAGGCTGTTTAAAGAAAGGTGGCCGTTTCCTCGGAGTCTGTCCGAATTCGGATGTCATCAGCGCAAAGGTTGCCGAATTTCACACTAAGCAAAAGGAGGGCGAGGTTGAGAAGACGAAGGAAGTTACCGAGCCTGAAGATGGAGAGGTTGAAGACGATGTTAAGAAAGCGGAATGGGGAAACCCCATCTACCGTGTGCGCTTCCCTGGAGCTACACCCGAAGATGGAGTTTTCCGGCCTCCCTTTGGGTGGAAGTACAGTTATTTCATGGAAGAAGCAGTCGGAGAAATCCCGGAATATGTTGTGCCCTGGGAAGCATTCCGAGCGTAAGTGCCTGCACCTTCTACAATCCGCTCTTTCTAACTTTAGTCTTCAGATTGACCGAAGAGTATAACCTGGAGCTCCAATACAGGAAGCCATTCCTCGACGTATGGAAGGACGAAAAGAATGACTCGGAACTTGGCCCGTTGAGCGAGCGGATGGGTGTCCGCGACAGGGCTACTGGTGAGCTCATGATGACCAAAGACGAGCAGGACGCAGCAAGTAAGTACAATGCTGGACGTGCGGCCATTCCATACTAACTGAGCAGGTTTCTACCACGCCTTTTGCTTCTATAAGGTTTAGGAAGGGTTTAGGATGTGGCCCATCTTAGACTTGTGTGCCTCACTAGTTGTACCATATACCGAGTTATTCATGTAGCTCCATAATATAGTCCACGAACTACAAGGCAAACTTAAACTTATGACCCCATGTCCACTCAATTCATTGATCCTGTACGGAGTAGTCGAACCGGGCCAGAAGCTACAATCCGAACACCTTGAGGCACCAAGGCACTGAGGTACAATTAAGGCCGGAAACGGACTAGCGCAATCGCGTCGCGCTCAAAGCAAGATTAATTATCGAATGTTCAAAGACCCTTCGTAGAGACCAATCTCCGAACAAAGATACCCACCCGTGACAAATACATTAATCCGCCCATCCTAAGAATCAAGACGCGTTGATAATCTAGCGTTGAAGCCATATACACATCCCGCCATACATACAAACAACGAGGCCCATCAGAACGCGAAATGCTCGCAACGCCAGGCCCCTCGCGCGGGCTATCCAACCCCGCTTCGAGTTCCAGGCGCAGAGGCGACAGAGACCGCGACCGCGACCAAGAGCGAAGTTCTCCTAGCCGATCAGGAACGCCTCCTCTGCCCGAATACGAAACGCCCATCGCGCCGCTCACGGAACCCGGCCAAAAAGCCCTCACGGCGCTCCTACGCTCGCAGAACCTGCGCCAACTGAAAACGCACATCCAACATGTCGAAACGAAACTCACGGACGCGGCGGGCGAGGTGAATGAGCGATTAGCGGACGCGAAGCTGCGCGCGGAGACGAGGGCAGAGCGGGCGAGGCGGAGTCGGGAGGCTAGCCGGTCCATGACGGTGACGGAAGGGGGTAATGGAGATGGTGGGGAGAATGAGAAAATGGATACCGAGGAGGCTGCAGAGGAGGCGGAGCGATTGAGGGAGTTGGAGGAGCAGGTTGTGGCTGTGACGGGGCGGTTGGATGAGAAAATGCGGAGAGCGATTGATTCCGCGGTCAAGGTTGATCGGCTTAATGAGGCTCTGAGCAAGATGCAGAGCGAGGCGGAGGCTGTTGCGAATGCGAATAGTCAGCGGCAGAGGCAGAGGCGACGGAGACGTGCTGAGGTGGAAGACGGGGATGAGGATGAGGAGGGGGAACCGGGCTTGTATGAGGCTACGCCTGAGGCAGAGGTGAATGGGGAGGAGCTCTCGCTGAGAGGGAAGCTTGAGAGGGCAATGGCTGAGGATCAGAAGAAATGGGCGGAAATGACCCTGACAGAACGGTGCGTCTCGAGCGACAGCTGCTTTCTAATTTTTTTTTTTTTTTTATTTTTTTTTTTGCTTGCGCTGACAGGGTTCACGAACAGCTACTCCAAACAAAACGAGTACATAGGCTTCTACCGCGTTGTCCACGACGCCAAACACCCCGGCGAAAATGTGCCCCCGCTCCCACATGCCTCAACCTGGTTCGCGCACCTTGAGGAAACCAATGCCTCTACGAGATCCGCCTCCACACGCAACACCCGTCAACAAAGCTCCCGATCCGCCTCGGCTGCGTCCGACTCCGATGACATCGCCATCGAGAGCGAGCGCATCTCACTTAAATGCCCCATCACCCTTCTCCTCTTGAGAGACCCCGTCAGCAGCGCAAAATGTCCCCACAGCTTCGAACGCGAAGCCATAACCTCCATGCTGGAGCAGAGCAAGCTCACAATTAAAGCCGCCCAGTCTACTTCCGGCCGTGGCGGCCGCAAAATCCGCGCAGTGAAGTGCCCCGTCTGCTCGGAGATGCTGACGAACAATGACCTCCGCGAGGATCCCGTGCTAGTAAGGCGCGTGAACCGTGCCAAGAAGAGGCTAGAGCGAGAGGACGATGATGAAGCGGAGCTCGGTCTTTCGGGACGGAGGAGGGGTGGGGTTATGCTTGGGAGTGATGATGATGAGGAAAGTGTTGGTCGAACCGCGAGTCGAGCCACGACGATTGAACAAATCAGTATTAAACAGGAGAGGGCTAGGTCGCGCGGCGTTACTGTGGTTAGGGACCATGAGCAAGAGGAGGAGCAAGCTACTGCGACGGAGAGTGATTCACATGGTTCTAACGAGGAAGGAAGCGAATCGGGCTCAAACGATTCGAATGATGACGATGACGCGATGGAAGAATAAGGGAGCACCCGGACTTTGTGTCTTTTATCCATACACAAGACTTAAGTACATAACACATCCGGCATTCTGACTGCAACATGATAACCTACGTCTGCACAATGACCCACCTGCCTGCAGGTTCCCGATCGCCATTGACCTCCCCCCGTCAGATGCCATATAAAACACTGTAGAAAACACCAAGGCGCCGGGGCCTGGACCGAGCCCGTTCCATTTCGGAAACTGTTCGATAAAGACTGGGTTCGGGGTAAGGATACCTATGGGAGACTCATTTTCTCACAAACGTCGAAGTGAGATTCGAAGCACGGCATCTTAGAAAAAGCATGGTTGGGCTAGACCAGGCCCGGTCCACACGGACTTTCATTCGGGCTTTCTCTGGCTGTGTTTACTTTGTGATGAGGTTCAGGTAATCAGCGACGATAAGGGTTACCATACTAAAAGTGGATCGGTGGGTCAGTGATAAGCAATAAGAAAAAACAAAGTATGCACTGAGTGGGGAGACTAACGCATGAGGGGCGATCCGCACATAGTATGTGCCAAAACCGCGATAGAACCTCAACCAACCTTCTTCGCGAACCACCTTGCGAGCACAGTCCAGCATACCCTTATACGGCAGCTGTCCTGTCTTGGGGTCCTTTTGCTGTTTCTGCAGACGAGTCTTGACGAAGTCAAACGGAAGTGAGAGGAAACTGGCGAAGAAGCCGGCGATCGCAGACGCAGCAAAGGTCTGGTTTTGCGTTGAAAGGGATGTTCTGACTTTCAGCTGCGCTTTTGACTCGGCAAAGAAAGCCAATTGACCTAAGTTGAGTGCCATGGCACGCACAACGGTCGGAAAAGCGCCAGACCAAAGGGCAGTTACTCCTTCAGCTTTAGAAATGCGGAACAATGCATCAACAACGGAGCGATAGTTAGCCCGCGCCTCTGGGGCCTTGAGGCCGTCTGACTGCATTCGAACGAGTGCCAAATCTGCCGGGTTGCCAATCATAGCGGCAATACCTCCAGCCGTCAAACCTGCACCCGCGCGCTCTGCGAAGGTGACTTTTCGGTTCGCTGTCTCGGCCTTCTTAGTCAACGTCTTCATGAAAGTGTCGAAGAACCCCAGACGGGCGGTTGTGTAGACAGCTTGGCGAAGTATGCCCGCGGATAAACCGGTGTATAGGTCGAGGACTTTTCCGGATGCGATTATATTACGAGCAACGCCAAAGGCAGACGGGCGGGGCCCAGTACGCACGCCCTCGCCAGCGAGCTGCAAGCGCACTTTAATCATGTCAATGGGCTGGATAACGACCGTGGCCGTCATACCGGCCAAGCCGCCATTAACGAACGGGAGGGCGGCGCGAGTGTAGGGTTGATGGAGGAAATCGACGGTGGCCGATTCTTTAGTGGTAGAGGCCATACTGATAAGAAAGCAAGATTCACACCAGGCCTGTAGGTAATTAGTTGGCTGTGTTCAGAGCTGAACGCGATGCTGAGGAATGATATAGCGGAACGAGAGTATACTGTGCAGTGCACTTGGAGAGCAACGAAACGAGAGATTGACCATGGACTGACCGATGATATATAGCGAGAGAAATGAGAGCTGACGGGAAAAGAGCCCGTTAGCAGTGGAAAAGGCAATGACGACCTTAACAACACTGGGGGAAGGAGTGGCTCGTGTGACGGGGATGACGTTGAGGAGAGGGGAAGGAGGTGGTGGTATACCCGGACGCTTTATAGCCAGCAGAGAGCCGGGATTCCGATGGCCAGGCACTGGTTCAGACCCAGACGATGGAGAAGAGGGGAAGTCGAGCAGAAGAACATAAAACGGAGACGAGAAGCTGCTGTTCCAAGGTTGAGTCGCTGTCAGATGATTGACGAGGATTAAATGCGGGGAGAGACTGAGCGACGCCTGTCACTAGGGTGCGAGTCTGAAGAGAGCACTGCGTCTGCTAATGGTAGTCAACTTGGGAAAGCACAGCAGGAAAGACCGCCAGCTTCTTATAATTGCATCTTGCCGACTATATCCTTACAACAACCGAGCGCCAGCTCCGAGCGTAGTCCTCGTTAAGTAGCCTAGCTTTTCGGCCATGGGCAGCGATATTCTTCCAGCTAATGCTAGCACTCGGAGTAATTCTCACGCTAATATTAAGGCAGCAATTCATAATCCTGGTCTAGTTCTTAGCTGTCCCCACTATAGGACTGAGACTACAATAAAAGTGGATGAGGATATTCTGGAATGCGGGGATGCTGTCCAAGCTGTCGGCGTGCATTAGTTCTGTACTCTTTACAAATATTTCTTCTTCCACTCAACTTTTTTTTTCTAATCGTCGTCCTATTTACAACAGTAGTAATAGGCTCCCAAATACTGGTTTGTCAGGTATTTATTTATCTTCATGTCTGCATCGAAGCATAGTCTGATACGCGGTATATGAATGCCGAGCTAGCCACATTTGGCCGGCTACTAGATACGCTACGGAGTACTGAATGCCAGGCGATAAGACCGTAAGCACTCGGGCATTTCTACCAACTTTCCGTTCGTGCGTGGAGCTTCTTCAGCCGGTTTACCGAGCTCGTCCCGGATGCTTTCAAGGTATTGGCGGTGCTGAGGTAGTGATGGCTCCGGTATATCATGCCGCACTAGCTTCCAAGTTGGGTGTTTGCCGGTGTTCATACCGCGGTCTCTTGTCCTGGGCTATACCTGGGTCCATTCTGTTGAGATGTGGAGTAGACGAGCATTGCCTCCATTTCAAAGCTCGTTTGTTACTAGAATGCCGTGTCTTGTTGAGATTAAGGTTTGTTCTCAACCTCAATGACGAGGTTGTCGTCCCGCTTTTCGTGTTACGGAGTATATCTCGTCCGGAGGGACCCATGACGGATGCCATTGACGGAACGTGGTCGACTTATCCATGTTTCCGCCTCTAGGCCAGCTGGTCAGGCATCTGTGACCGAGGACCTTACTTGGATGGGTAATTGCTTCGATATCGTTCATCGTGCTGGTGGATGAAAGTGCCGATTTCGGCGACTACCGGACGCGGAGCACTGCCCCGTTGTCCATAGTTTAGTTGGGACGTGATTTGTGATTGAATGATTGGGTTAACAACTGTAATGATGTAGCATCCGATTGCAGGATCCGTGTCGAACAGGGAGATGAGGTATTTAAAGCGCTTGGTAATCGTACCACAGTGCGCAAGCCTCAGTCTTTAGGGGCAGTAGGATGTTCGAGCCTTGTGCCGAAGCGCATTGAGCTGCTGGACAGCTATAGCGAAGCTTTGAGATGCCCTAAGTGCCGACCACGATTGAGAGTGACAGGATCATCCGAATTGCGGAGGAATAACCAACGTTCAATGATTCAACGTCCAGGTAGTGGGGCACGTTGGCCAGGGACGGGAGACATGGGGCGGCGGGCGCTAGAAAAATAGGCGATCTGGATCCGACTGGGGCTGGAGAACGGTACTCCGGAGAAGCTAATCAGCACTGGGATGAAACTCAGCAGGTTATCTCTATCCTCGGATAGGCGGGCGGATGGCGGGTCGGCATCTGGTGAGTACAGCGGAGGAGCTGACGGACATGGAGTCGGTACGGCTTGGGGTGTAATATGGGCAAGCTAGACGTGAGTGGTAGACCTAATGCTCTCTGCTATCCTATTTGGTGGTCTGTTGATGATGTATAAGAGAAAGTTGGGTTCAGTTATCAGTGGTGTAAATTAGGACCGGATTTTTAATAGAGCATTATCTTGTTTGTGGCTCATCTAGAGCTACACGACTACTATTTTTTATCGGCGGCCGGGTGGCCTAATGGTAAGGCGTCAGGTTTCGGTTCACCGAAACGACATTCAAGTGAAGCAACCCTTCATTCCCTGAAGATTGCGGGTTCGAGTCCCGTCTCGGTCGACATTTTTTGCAGAATCCTCAACTATATATGTCCGTTCATTCATTATGAATAATTGTATTTTTCTTGCCTTGGCTGTCTGTGTGTGCGTACGGTTATGTAGACAGGAAGGGTGAACAGATACAGTTTGGATTCTTTGTTTTTGGCTTTCAAACCGTGCACTGTACTTTAACGCACAAACGAACTTGGGCCTGAGGCCAGTGAGGCTGGTACTTGAGTCCCTGATGGTACTGAGTCCTTGATAGAGAGCACCATCTACTTGCTTCCTTGAGTAATAACTATCTAGGTCAAGCAAAAAGCCAAAAACAAGACCGACCGAGACGCGACTCGAACGCGCAATCTTCAGAGTGATATAGAGGGTGCTTTTCTAGCTCCGTCAAACCGAAATCTGACGCCTTACCATTAGGCCACCCGGCCATGATTGGTCAAAATTTCAATCACTAAGCCACCATCAGCCAATGACATGAGCCTGTTGGGCTTTGGCTCTATGGCATCGAAATTTTTAACTGCCAACAAACAGTCCTCACTGTCAAAAGCTAGCTATTAGAGCCTCTAGCATACAGGCACGGATATGGCTTCGCCCGTTAGCTCAAGTCCTGCGCTGTGTCCCATCTGCGTTTTGTTGGGACCTCGATGGACGGGACCGGCGTGCCCACCGGGTCTAGTACTATCCTAGCAGGACTGCATTAGGGTAGGGTTTCCGGAGGATTGTAGTCCGGATTCTCTCCTATATATTCTGAAAAGCATGATCTTCTCACCATTGAGACACTTGAGTCAGGATGACTTACCATCGACCGGACTCAACCTTCCAGTTTCGAGATACATGATGGATATGCCAGCGGAGTGGGAAGATGATCCGTGCACGTCTAGGTATCCTTAACACTTGAAAATTTCAGTGATCGTGACTTCGAGGCTCGGATCTGCAAGGATGACCCTTTCTATAGGTGAAGACTGTATCGGAAGAAGAATCTGGGAATAGTCACTGGATTGTCTAACATCTACCGACTATCCAGCACAGGAGCCAAAAGGCATTGCCAAGTTGTATCATTCCCGGCTCTCAGAGAGAAAGCAGACCCAAATAACGCAGCACGCCATGCAATATATGAGACGACATAAAAAAGGAAAGGGGCATCATGGGAATAAACTCAGAAAAAAGAGGAAGAGGAAGAGAAAACAATTTTATCTCCATCATTTTACTGGACAACGGGACCAGCCTCGATGACCTCCTTGGTAGCTTGATCAGCGTACTTCTCGAAGTTCTCGTTGAACAGCTTGGCGAGCTTGGTGACCTCGTCTGAGAAGCTAGTGGTGGCAGTCCAGCTGTTCTTGGGGTTCAGAAGCTCATCAGGCACACCCGGGCAGCTCTTGGGCACGTGGAGGTTGAAGACATCGTAGGTCTCGTACTCGGCCTTTGCGAGCTCTCCGTTGTGGATGGAGTCCAGGATAGCACGGGTGTACTTGAGGGGGCAGCGCTTGCCGCCGGTGGTGGCGCCAGCGCCAACCCAGCCGGTGTTGAGGAGCCAAGCGTTGGCCTTGTGCTGAGAGATCTTGTCCGCAAGCATCTTTGCGTAGCGCATGGGGTGCAGGGCAAGGAAGGGCTGTGCGAAGCAAGAGGAGAAGGTCGCCTGGGGCTCTGTGACTCCATCCTCTGTACCAGCCATCTTGGAGGTGTAACCGGAGATGAAGTGGAACATGGTCTGCTCGGTGGTGAGCTTGGAGATGGGAGGGAGAACACCACGGGCATCGCATGTGAGGAGAATGATGTTGGTGGGGTGGTTATCGGAGAGACAGGGGATCTTGGCGTTCTCGATGTACTCGATGGGGTAGGCGCAGCGGGTGTTTTCGGTAAGGGTTGAGTCGTCGTAGTCAACAACACGGCTGATGGGGTCGAAGACGACGTTCTCAAGGACGGAACCAAAGCGGATGGCGTTGAAAATATCCGGCTCCTTCTCAGCGGAAAGGCCAATGCATTTGGCGTAGCATCCACCCTCGATGTTGAAGACACCACGGTCGGTCCAGCAGTGCTCGTCGTCACCAATCAGAGCACGCTTGGGGTCGGCAGAGAGGGTAGTCTTTCCTGTTCCGGAGAGACCGAAGAAGACGGTAACGTCGCCGTTCTGGCCCTCGTTGGCAGATGAGTGCAGGGTCAGGACGTTGTGCTTGACGGGCATCTCGTAGAAGAGGATAGTGAAAACACCCTTCTTCATCTCACCGGCGTACTCAGTACCAAGGATGACCATCTCCTTCTCGGCAAAGTTGAGGGCAACGGAGGTGGCGGAGGTCATACCCTCAGTGAAGCGATTAGCGGGGAAGGAACCAGCATTGTAGATCACGTAGTCGGGGTGGAAGTGCTGGAGTTCCTCGGCAGAGGGGCGGATAAGCATGTTTCGCATGAAGAGAGCATGGTAGGCGCGCGCGCAGACGACGCGAACGCTGATACGGTAGCGCTCATCCCAACCAGCGAAACCATCGATCACGTAAATACGGTTACGGGTGTTCAGGTAGTCGACAGCACGCTCACGGTTAATGCGCCAGACCTAAAGAAGCCCTGTCAGTGATAGCTCATGTATGATGACGTCACATAAGTCTGCAATGCATATGCATGCAGATCGAACCACAGACGACCCTCGATAACGACAGTGTAAATCGGACTGGGATGTTGCACAAAGAGCTCAAAATGCCTCAACCCAATCGAGTATGAGGCATTTACAAGTTAGTCCCACCTTCTAGGGGGGAAAAGCTTGTGCAAAAGCAAGAGTGGAAAGGGCCAGCGCAAGGGGATAGAGCACAAAGCTTGACTTACATCGGGGGTCATGGGCTTGTTGACGGGTCCCCACCAGACTTCCTTTTCTGAGGACTCCTCCTTCACGATCCGCTTATCTGAGGGCGAGCGGCCTGTCTTGGCCCCAGAGTAGGCTGTGAGAGCACCGCTTGATGTGATGGCAGTACCGGTTTCGTAGACAAGAGCATCTTCATAGAGGGCGGCGGCAGAGGGGTTGGCAATCTAGTCGTCGTTAGTGCTGAAGGTAGAAAGATATCATGCAAAGGCAAACTCACAATAGCAACGCGGTCGTAGTCGATGTGGGCGTGCTCATGAAGTTCTTCCTCAAGCTCAGTGTGACCCTTGCCGGGTCTAGACGGTCACGTCAGTACTATGTATAAAGAGGCGGGGAGGTAGGAAGACATACTGAACACCACCAGGGTGCAGGGCAGTACGGTTAACAGATGTAGCAACCATTGTTCTTAGCGAAGTCGAGTGATAATTATTGGTTCTTTGTCTCTCGATCTGCTGTTGATAGAAGTCTGAGTAGAGAGGTCCTGGTTCCGAGGGGGCAGCAGGGGGTATATGTATGTTTGCACCAGGAGCCATGATCAAGGCGTATACTCAGTCTTGGTCGTTCCGAATGATGCTTCTCCACAGTCTGGCGGGAGATGTCGGGGCAAAGGGCCGAGCTGAGGCGACAAAGGACAGTTGTGATAGCCCGAATAGACCCGAACCCCAGATGTGGACACGAGTTGGTTCCGGAGGAGCGATGCGCTGAACCAACAAGAATGAAGAATCGGGACGCAGTGTTATCAAAGATAGCGCGTGTCGGAGAAAACGCACACTAGTTTAATGCCTCAGCGGAGGATGATGCGAGACGAGAAGCGAGGAAGCAGAAAACCTGGTAGATTTATGATGCGGCAGGACCACGAGCGACCGCTGCAAACGACAAAGACCCAACTCCTGCCATTCTCACTGGTCTCTGAGCTAGTCATGACACCATATTTGTCAAAAGAGTTCATCGTGAGCCTCTCAGACTGCTCTCTGAGGTTCAGCGGGCCAAGGGAACCTGGAAGGGATTGACAATGACGTTGGACTGACCCATCCATGTGTTAGGCTTAGCAGAGAACCTGGACCTTAGTGGATGGAGGCTAACAACCGATTTTGCGGGGAGGAAGTGGCCAGGCAGGCAGGCATCAAGTCCAGTAGTTCTCGGCACAGCTCTACCCAAGTCTCTGCAAACGGCAGCAACCGCTATTCTACGCTCACGAGACTACTTTTTTGGCCAGCACCGAATATCTGCTTCACTTCGACCACGTAGATACTATGTAAACAAATGCCTCATTCCTTGCAAACACGAAAAACGAGGCCCGAATGACGACAGGCCCGGCTCGAAATTCGGGATCTCCCCCAGCCCCCACTGAGCCAATGACTAACCGCATTCCGAGGTCAGCCGCCCAGCAGCCAATCAGCCGATAGCCTGCAGATGATTGCCAATCCAGCGCCACTGAACGCGCATTCGGGCAGAAGTCATTGCCGTCTGCTAACCACGATGTTGCTGGGTTCGGATACGTTCATTTCCTGTCTTGCTGTGGTGCGAAAGTTCAATAAAGTCTGGCTGTTCGCTCGTGACTGACGCCGCGAAAGGACACATGATGGGCAATGTGGTAATCTAGACTGGTCCAGCGCGGTATTTGGGGATCTTCGACCTCACGTGGACAGTATCTGTCTCTCTGGAGGGCTGTATAGCTCAGCTGTTCAGCCACTCTCTCGGCAATGAGGCAGTGTACAATTACAAACGCCTACGACTCGGGTCGTCTGGCGAGTACCCCGCATTGCCATCCGCCGAGCCTGGACCACGCGGGCCTTTCCCCGGACCAAGGCAAAGGGGTACAGCCTTATCCAGCGCTGCGTTCCTGATCTTTTCTCCGGTTGACCGTCACGGCAAATCCTTCTTCAGTTGCCTGTCCGGGGTGGCGTGCGGATTATCCAGGTGCCCGTGGCCCGTAAACATGCCAACGTCATAAAAGGCTTCACTGCGAGGGCCTCAAACATATGTAAACTTGTAAAGCTCTACTGAGGCTAGCAGCTCCACATCGGGCGAGATAGGAAGCAATCCGATTCATGTGCAAAACACACTGCCCTAATACAGAGACTGGGGCTTGGCTAGACCAGGGCCCTTGTCTCAGGATCCGAATCCAGGTGTTGTGGGGATGACGATGCAGGGGTTGAAGCCCGGAAGAAATAGGAACAGTCACGAACAGCTGCATGTCGGATGCATTTTTGGCAGGCGCAGCAGGGCTTAAAATGCAGCCAGTAGGGGATAAATGCCTCATAGTCTGGGTCAAACATCGACAATAGAGATCAGCAATACGGAAGAGCTTTGCTCAATTTCAGGGCGGTTTCGCTGGCAAAGTCGCAAATACTACTCACGTGGCCATCGAGCTCCAGCTGCTCGTCGGATACTTGATCCTGGAGGCCCGCACGGTCCATGTCTCTGCAAGATTCATTCATTGTTGACCAGCTAGCCCCTGCTAAGCTGCCTGAGCTGGGCACATACTTTCAGCTTGTTGCCAGTCAAAATCCGAAACGCATTCTCGAGTGTCGGTCAGTCAGTCCTTCAGCTGAAAAGGATCCCGGCATATGTGATAAGACCGTGGCAATCAATCCAATAGTATCACGCCTTGGTATCGAAACCTCCGATGCAATGGTACCATGTTTCTTGGTCTCTGCAGCGTCTATCTGATACGTCTTCTCTTCGAACCCGGTCTTTTTTCCACCGAAGTATATGCGCTATCCAATATCTCTACTAGCCGGTCTCGGGGTATCACGGAGTACAGGAATAGATTGTTTATCTTCCAAACACGAATCTTCAATACTACTCTAGTAAGCCCGTCCATGTCTCTCGGGTGCCTCTACATGCTTGCTTCGCTATACTTCGTGGCGTCGTCGGCGTCAAGTGCTCTAGGCCCTGTTGTCGAGCTAGGGGTGGCTTCTCTTTTTCGGAGCTGGGTATCCCAAGCTTGAGAATCTAGCGTGAGTTGAAAGCGCCCGTTCTCTAGATGTGATAGCGAGTATGTCAAACATGCTCCTTGTATCCTGGTATATCCATCTGCGTATCAGGTCTTCGAGATTTCGCTAGCACTCGCCCAGCCTTCTAACGCTCAACTGGTACCAGAGAATGGCCTAGATGTACTTTACGCACTACTGTCCAGTTGTCAACATGGTGCCAATGAATGACGGCGTTTATTCTCGATAGACCACCTTGTACAAGTGGTTGCACTCAAATCAACAACCTAGGAACCAACTCCGGTCAACCCTGACGTAATCCAATAGAACGCCGATACTTCTTCAACCGCTCAGAAACACTCTCCCCATTCCACAGCTCCCCAGAGGCTAACGTCTCTTCACTTTTAGTAAGCCTCGGCATCCCGACCTGCTCCAGCGCGAACGATGCCCCGACTGACCCAAACAAGCTGCTTCAATGGCATCTCTTGTCTGGAGATACCCAATGGCAAACGCTCCAAGGAACGCATTCCCGGCTCCGGTCGGATCAATCACTTTAGTATCATGCGTAGGTCCATGGAACGGGGGTAGCCATGTAGGTGGGACATGCCGCGCACAAACAAGGCAGCCATGCTTGCCAGCTCGGATAATCACGACGCCCTTCCCGTCAGGGCCAACGCTCCCATTTGTATCCAAGAACCTTGCCGCAAGGGACTCGATATTATTTTTCCATAAGTCACCGGCAGATGACGATACACCGAACAAGGCGGCTAACTCGAGATGATTCGGTGAGAAGACATCGACTTGATATACGGTGTCAATGCATGCCTGCAAGTTCTCTGCCTTGCAGAAGAGGGGCGCTGGCTCCCAGATGATAAGGGGACGGCCCGGAATGCCGAAGCTCTTTCGAAGAGCTAAAACATCGGAGACCCGGGACTTGATGTTCTGTGGAGATTCGAGAAAATGGTAGGCTTTGGACGCTAGCAGTGGTGTTCTTTTTAAGTCGTTGGCTTCGACTTGGAGGATTGGTGTCGTGTACTTGAACGCTTTAGCTGTGGTATAGGTTAACCTTGGTACGGTATAGATATATACATATATACATAGAGTCAACACAGTGGTTCAACACAAGGCAAGGGATCCGCACCGCCAAACGTAGTGTCCTGATACTCAAGCAAGCCTCTTGTTGACGGCTTATCAGTTTCCGTCCTCATTAACAGCGTTGCTCTCCAGCTCTCTATATCACGCCGAGTTGGTTCTGGAAAGTCATTTCCAATGTGCATCAGCCAACCTAGAGAATGGCTAGATGGAGGAGGAAGAAACAACCGAGCACCGAGTGTTGCTGCAGAACTGATGAATATCTCGTCCTTACATATATTCGGGTAGCGAACCATACGCTCCCGAGCCCCCTAGAACATCTGTCAATGGTTTCTGGCCGAGGCCGGGAAAGCGAATTTCATCGAGCACCACGAGACCGAGACTTGTGAAGGAGATACTAGGCTTCTCGTCATGGCTCTCATGACCACTTAGTGTTGGATTCATAGTAGCATGGATATCTGATATCTCAGAGGGATATTTGTATTGTTGGCCAATAGCTTCACGAATAAACGGCATGACCTTGTGACCACTGACCGATATCCCACTCATCGCCGCCAATCATCCACCACCACCCAAAGCGGGGCTCTATGGCGGGGTAAAGATAAAAAAAACACCTTGACTCCCAACACCACTGCTTTTTCATTTGACCTTTCGCATATACCACCCTATCAGAGACCTCTCATTCAAGAACACAAGGTCCTCATTGTTTTCCCGTTTCTGCAGGCGCATATCGAGTTAACCATCCGATGTATAGACAGACTCCCTTCCCAACTCGCAAAGCAATTAACACCAACAACAAGAAAAAATGGCCCACAACGCTTGCCCCAAGTGCGGTGCTACCATCGCCGGCGAAACCAAGAGCTGCGGCTCCTGCGGAAGCGTATGTCATGCTTGCTTGTCCTTCTATTTGAAGAACATTGGACTAACTGTACATCATAGACCTGCCCCGTCTAAGTCGAGCCCTTTAGTAGGAGTAGAATCATGGTGTCTGGAGCTGGCAATGGATATAGTTTGGGTAGCGAGATACGGGACCGAGTGATAATGACCTGTTATCGAGACTGCGAACGAGGTGACGAGTAATGAATGATGATACCTGCTTCTTTGCATACTGTGCATAGATATCCCAAGGAACTCAGAACTATATCAGTCGTATTCGCCTCGCGGCTCAAACGTTGGCTTGAGTTTCCTGAAGTCGCCGGGCTCAGAGTATAGGACACTGAGCTGCGCTCACTGCGTGACCGGATCCTCTCGAGTCCCCCAGATCTGTTGATTCCTTGTCCTCATTTCAATTATGGCCGAAGACGTTGAGGTAGTTTAGTCCTGAAAAGGGGTAAATGACTAGCACAGAATGCCGCTGTCCGTCGACCGTGCCGTTGTTTGGTAACGGTTCATTCTCGGACAGGAGAACCATCTTCACTGGATGATCATGGACTTTAGGGATCTTCAAGGCTTTGTAAAACATGCAGAGAACGGGGATCGACAAGCCATGCATAATGTTAGCGAGTAGAACAAGCCAGTATACAACTAGTTTGGAACGTCAGCGTGGACGTGTCCCAACCGGATATGCTGACTTACCTTGCCTCATAGCAGCCGTTAGGTTGTTGATTGCTATACCACTTCCTCCTCGGTCAGGAAACAGTTGACGAGCATACTCTACGTATGCAATAGCCCCAACCCCTTCAGTATTTAAGTAAAAGGTAGTCAGTAGCTGATGGCGTCTCATGTGGATATCCGGGCGTAGGCTGATTGCAAGTCAATTAAAAGGCCGTGGAAACGGAGTTGAGCGCGACATTGCTGCATTCCTGTTGATCCCAGTTCTGGATGCAGTTTTAGAGCTGGTGGCGCTTACTTGGGAAGCAGGCTAATTGCAATGAAAAAAGATTGTGGCCCCCATATAGGCCCCAGTATCTAATGATGTGGATTTGCAGGTTTGCTTTTGCTGCTAAGAACAAGCCAGCGCTCAGAAGATGCGCTGCCGTTTTGTGCCACTCGCGTCTTCCCCGATAGTCACAGGAGTGAATAACTTGTATACCTTGAAACGGCTTGATAGATGTCACTCCTACACTAGCACAACCGATAATACTGGATCTTGGGTACTGCTGTGACCGAGTGATGAGATCAGAGTTCATGCTCCGCGATGTTTTGTAACTGGTGAAGCACTCCAAGACGAAGCTTCAAGGTTCCCGTTGCCCTTTTGGGGCAGGTGGGTCATGATCGACGACATGTCATGCCTGAAGGCTGAGGCTGTCAGAGCGTCTAGACTATGTGGAACATGGTTCGGAAGCAAAGCACTATTGTATCGAGAGAAAATAAAGTTACCATATAAAATACATATATACGCATCTATGAATACCCGTACCATGTGATTATCAAAAAAAAGGCCATTTGAATTCAGGCTAGAAGCCAACAAACAATTCTTCTGCTACCGCGCGGCTGTTCCTCCTTCCACGAGTTACAAGCAGAGCAAGCTGTAGTGCGCTTAGCACTTTCGACATGGGTATCTCGAACCCGAGAATAGAATACACCCTAAAAGCCAACTGGAGGACTACTCACAAGGTTGTCTCCATACGCTCGATTGCTTGATATTCAAGCACTCTTCCGCCATTGGCTCCACACGCCGATCAAACTGCTAATGGTACCCGCGATACCGACAAGCCCGTCGTCGAGATTAGCGAGACCAATGGCTGAGGCGGGGATTGTCAAGTCGCAAAGGTCGGAAACAAGTTGAATGCGGGCAGCGGAGCGTTCCCTAGTAGTAACGCCGTTAGTCCCCTTCGATAAGCGCTCATCATAGGTAAAAAAATGCATACTTCTCAAGTTTCTTGGCCTCCACAACTCCCTCGCCCTCCTTCAGATCCAGAGTCTTTTGCTTCTCGCCGAGCCTCCACAGGGTATAGATACCCGCAAGCACACTGCATGTCAGCCCAGAGAACCACGCGCGGTAGGCCGAGTCTTGCAAGCGTTTAACGCTTGCGAGTTTCCGGACACCGATCACGTCCAATACCGTGACAGTGTCGAGAGACAGATAACCAGCGTAGCCAAGCTGGCGACCGATGGCCAGATAACGCAGAACCGGATCGATGGGCCCCTTGTTATCAGCCGCAAGAGCAGCAGCCTTGAGATGTTCGATGAACTTTCCGATTCTCAGGATCTTTCGTGTCGTGCCAAACTGTTTCTTGATTGCGTTGTACGGGGCAATGGCGGTCTGCGGTTGGTTCGTACGGTATAGGTACCAGGCGTAGAAGCGCGAGAAGTATTGCAGAGTACGAAGAAGCTTATCACGACCGACTATCAAGTTGTGTTAGAATTCAGTCAATATCCCTCTGTTCAGATCTAGCCTGCTGTTCCGAGGTCGGAGCAATCGTAGTGGTCAAGCCCCTAACCCTTGAGGTTCTTCACATACCGGTTGTAGCCGCAAAGCGTAGGTACTGCGCCAGGGCAGGGTGGTATACTAGGGCGTCCGCAACCATTTTTGTTGTATGTCACTCGCGTCGATAACCTCTAAAGCGGTTGGCAAGTGGAAGTTGGATTCCGATGAGTTGAGTGAGGAAGAAAACAGATTGATGACAGGCCAGCTGCGAAGGTAGATAGGAGTAGAGCGACTTGACGAGATGACAGCTCCACAAAGATATAAGTGCTGAGATGGAGAAAAGACGGGGGAGGGGAAGGGAAATGGGTCGGTAATTGAAGTCGCCGGAGTTCGCGCGGCTGTTGGCTTGGTGAGCGAGTGTCGCCGTCGGCCCATGAACCTCGGCTTAGCACAATTCCGGGAACTTCCCCGTGCGCCTGCCAGTCTACTTTATACTACATTATGACGTCTCTTTCTTTTCTCTATAATCGTATATACTCAGCACAGAGGTTCTTTGTATGCAGCGCAGTCACTATGGATCATGGATCGAAGAATATCCTGTAGGCGGCGGGGGCTCCGTGATCGGAAGAGAACCCGTAACCTCTTATCTTCAGGTACTGGTTCAAAAAGCAAGGGAATGATAGCGGAGTAGCAACAGGTCACAGTTGAATCCATCGGACCCTGGTCATAATAGGCGGTCGCCGTTGAGGTAAATGGTTGGGTTTGGGGGGGTTTTCGATGCTGTTGAAAGAAAAGGTGAGGCAAAATATCACGGGAACTGGAAGTTGCGCCAGTCGAGTCTGTACCGATGTGTATGGAGTATACAAACAGCGCTTAAGCCCAAGACTTGCTGTGCATCAGCCTCCTCCAAGGGAAAGGAAGTCTTGGTGATGTACTGTATACTCCGGAGTAGACAAGACAAAAGCACAAGGAGAGGAACCCATTGGAAAGATGAACTCGGAGCGGAAGAACTTTCTACCAGCTGAGCTTGTGTCAGCTACCAGACTGATGAAGCGACGTGATCTGCTTTAGCATCATCACATCCACGCAGCTTCCCATTCCCATTCCGAATACCTGGAACCTTCATCTCCTTGCACAATAATAATTACTCAGACAACTTGATACCTTGAGCTTTTCGCTTCTCCGCCGTCACCATGGGGTCCGATCCTCAATACGTCAAGTACCCCGACCTCTCTCTCGCTCAACATGTTTTCAATCTCTCCAACCCGGCATGTCCTCAAACGCAGCGGCAGTCTTCTCAGAAGAAGCTCCAAGAAGCTATAACTGAGCGGAAAATGGCCCCATTCTACCGACACCTTGCCCACCCCGTCGACGGCATCTTGAATAACTCGAGTGAGGGTGCTGCCCAGTCACGGTCATCAAGTGCCGGCAAGCCGCTCAGCACTCTAGCATCGCGGAGGTCGTCGCAAAAAATAGACTTTGCATGGGATGAGTCCTTGTACCAGTCGCTCGTTGAGGATAACCGAAAGGAACTAGAGGGCTTTCAAAAGGAAGAAGATGAGGCGGAGGAAGCTGCCGGAGAGACTGAGGTGCAAGCTGCGCGAGGGAAGCGTGCTGAGTTTTGGGCCCGAGTAGGAGATAAGGTGCGTAATTAAGAACCGCCATGATGCTGTCAAATCTCTGCGGCTTGTCGCGCATTATGCTGAAAGTACGGATATACTGACGTTCTCTAATCCGGCAGGACAAAGCAATCGAGTCCCACGAAACCCTTCTGGAAAAGACGACATTTCTTGGATCCAAGATCGATCTAGTGCTTGCGATGATTCGACTTGGACTTTTCTTTGGCGATACCCTATACGTCAAGAAAAACATCGAACGAGCGGAAGAATTGATTGAAAGTGGTGGTGACTGGGATAGAAGAAACCGTCTGAAGGCATACAAGGGACTTCACCTGCTCACTGTTCGATCCTACAGCACTGCTGCTCCTCTGCTTCTTGATAGCCTGTCTACATTCACCAGCTATGAGCTATGCAGCTACTCTGCTCTTGTCATTTACGCTGTACTTGCCGGTTCTCTATCCCTAAAGCGGGTTGACTTCAAGGCCAAGGTAGTGGATGCACCCGAGATCAAGGCTATCCTTGGATCTGGCGAAGACCGTCTCGCCGCCCTGACCGGCGAGATCTCCTCCGGGCCCGGAGCTCAAGACGAAGAGATGAAGGATGCTTCTTCCTCGACAGTCGCTACTACGGCCGTCAACTTGACTGCTTTCGGCGGCAACTCCGGCATCCAGGCCGAGGCGGAGAATCCTATTGACTTCACACCTCTTTCCAATCTGGTCAGCAGTTTATACAATGGCAACTACAGGACATTCTTCGTGGCTCTCGCCGCGGTGGAGGACAACTTCTTGACTCAGGATCGATATCTATATGAACACCGGGCTTGGTTCGTACGCGAAATGAGGCTCCGGGCCTACCAACAGCTCCTCCAGAGCTACCGAGTGGTGGGGCTGAATAGCATGGCCAGTGACTTCGGCGTTACGGTGGACTATCTGGATCGGTATGTTGGAATCTATCCATTTAGTAACAACTGAACTAACAATTGCAGTGACCTTGCTAGGTTCATCTCGAACAACCGCATTTCGTGCACCATTGATCGCGTCAATGGAATTATTGAGACCAACAGGCCGGACGACAAGAACAAGCAGTACGCAGATGTGGTGAAACACGGAGATGCTTTGATCACAAAGCTTCAGAAGTATGGTCAAACAGTGCGTCTGCGGGGAAGCGAGCGAGATTAGATAAGTAGACAAGGATTAATGGACGATGAAAGGAATACTATCCTTGTTGCACTGCCTCATCGCTAGCTCTGGAATGGGCTATTGAGGGATCTGTTTCATGAGCCAAACATCTAAGTTAAGTAGAGCAAATGAGCGCGGAGCCTGATGTATCATACCGTCATACCAACCCTTGCCATAGACAGACACAAAATGTCAGTACTACGTAGGTAGATCTGATCTAAGGTACGTAGTGTCATTCTGTCGGTGGGACAGTGTCCGAAGAGGCTGGAACGTGGGCCGATGGTGCTAGTATTGGTTTCATGGGACCGGTGTCATAGCCGTAGACTACACTAGAATATAGTCAAATTTTTGAATAAATTTATTTGATAATTGAAATTGTTTTTTTTTTTAAGGTTACGAAGATTGCTCATAACAATGATTCTAAGCAAGAGTTAGTCTCTACGTAATATCTATAATCCTCTACTATTGAGTCTTCCTTAATGAATCGTATTCGTACTTAGTCAACCTCTATCGAGGATCGTCACACAGATCTTCCGTATCATGATCTTTGGCTCCGTACAGGAAGAGACTGATAAGATATGACTACAAACTATCTCCCGATTATTGCCATTTACCACAAGACCTTACGAATGATCTTCGCATACTGAGGAGCGGCCAACGGACGACAAGCCGATGTTCGGGAAGAGCCGGGCCTCACGTGGGGGTGCGTACACCGGGGAACAAGAAATGATGCAACATCAATTTGGCTATAGTAAACTAACTATAGTACATCTTCCCCATACAGGGGTAAGCTTAGCGGTTTATGCACATGTCTGACTCCATATTGTCTTCTCATGCAACAATGCAGAGAGGAAACCTCTATGTATACTAACAAAAATGAGAATACTCAGTATACTGTAGGTCCGGTAGCTTGGGTCAGGGACGGCTGAGTCAGCGCCGATCTTCGGGGCCCCTCACACTCTGCCTCCAAAATTCGCGTGCAATTTCCACGGTCATTTGCTGCCCTTCTCGACTCGGATCGCTAGCAAGTGAGCGCTCAGTCGTCGGATCTTCCTGTTCGCCCAGCCGATTGCCCTTTGAATCCCCGCGTTTGCCCCCACGTCGGAGAAGGCCAAGTTTACCATTGGCTGTCACTTTACGCGCGGAAAAGTCGACAGAATGACCTGGCAAGGGATCGCAAACCATGTGCGGACACCGCTGCGACGGGCAGTGGCTTTCCGGCCGAATAATGCTCGGATCGCGCAGAGACAGAGCCAGATCTCTCAGCCTCGCTCGTTCTCGCGAACAGCGTTAACCGCGGGAAGACCGAGTGTGTTGCCGGGTAAGTGTGTGCTCGCTGCTCGGGAACCCCCGAGGAGCCTGCGAGTCCGCCGCCTTCCTGATGGCTCCAGGCTCCAAGCTCCATCTCCATCTCCATCCATCTCCAATATTGCCAGATCGGTGCCAGTTGGTCTGGGCAGAGTCCACATCTCGTGACATCCTTGATGAGTGATTTATCAATCAAAAGCAATCTGTTTCAGCCGCTTTTGAGTCACCATCCTCCCGGTCTACAAATGGGACCACCTCGCCCTACTGCGTGGCCAGACCTGAGCTTTATACCGCACAAGCCTCCCATACACCGTATACTGACACCAATTCAATTGAGATAGACCACACGATGACCACCCGAACGACAGTTCCCGATGCTGCGCAGCGCGCCCTGTCAACTGCGGCTGTTCGTTGCCTGTCTCTAGACAACATCAACTCGAACGTGAAGGCAGCCAAGTATGCCGTCCGTGGAGAGCTCGCCGTCAAGGCGGAGGAATACCGTGTGAAGCTGGCTCAGGGAGACAAGTCATTGCCATTCGACAGCGTCATCTTCGCCAACATCGGCAACCCCCAGCAGCTCGACCAAAAGCCCATCACCTTCTTCCGTCAAGTCCTCAGTCTCCTCGAGAACCCTCAGCTGCTAAGTAACAAGGACGTCCTCCGCACGTCTTTTGGCTACCAGGATGATGTTATCGAGCGCGCCCAGAAGCTCCTCGCCGAAGTCCAAAGTGTCGGCGCGTACAGTCACAGCCAGGGTGCTCCCCTGATCCGCGAGAGCGTCGCCAAGTTCATCGAAGGACGTGATGGGTTCCCCGCCGACCCCCAATCCCTCTACCTGACTGGCGGAGCCTCTTCCGGTGTGAGCACTCTCCTTAACGTCATCTGCAATGGCCCGAATGCCGGTGTCCTCGTTCCGATCCCTCAATACCCTCTATACACAGCTACTCTATCTCTCCTGGACGCGCAGTGCGTTCCGTACCATTTGGAAGAGCAGAAGGCTTGGGGTACCGATGTCGACACCATCAAGAAGTCGTTGGAGCAGGCCAAGGCTGCAGGCACTGACGTCCGCGCCATCGTGGTTATTAACCCTGGCAACCCAACAGGTGCTTCTCTGAGCCCAGCTGACATCAAGAGCGTCCTTGACGTCGCTGCGGAAGAGAAGCTCGTGGTGATTGCAGATGAGGTGTACCAGACAAATGTCTTCATCGGAGAATTCACATCTTTTAAGAAGAGGCTCCGGGAGCTGCAGCAAGAGGTTTCCGGCAAATACGACAACGTCGAGCTGGTCTCTCTTCACAGTATCTCCAAGGGTATGGTTGGTGAGTGTGGCCACCGTGGTGGTTACTTCGAGCTGGTTGGATTCGATCCCTTGGTTGCCGCCCAGGTCTACAAGTTCATCAGTATCATGCTCTGCCCTCCCGTCATTGGACAGTGTCTGGTGGAACTGATGGTTAACCCTCCCAAGGAGGGCGAGCCCAGCCATGCATTATACCAGAAGGAGTACAACGGCATCAGCGAAGGACTGCGCCAGCGCGCATTTGCCCTGTATGAGGCCTTCCAAAAGATGGAGGGTGTAGAATGCCAAGAGCCTCAGGTATGTGCTTTCTTAAGAGACGCCAATGATACACACTAAATGACATTATCAGGGCGCTATGTACCTTTTCCCCACCATCACACTACCTCCCAAGGCTATTGAAGCCGCCGCCGCGGAGAACCGCGCTGCAGACGAATCCTACTGCCTCGCTCTCCTCGACGCCACTGGCGTCTGTGTTGTCCCTGGCTCAGGCTTTGGTCAGAAGGAGAACACGCTCCACTTCCGTACCACCTTCCTCGCGCCAGGCACGGACTGGGTGGAGCGTATTGTCAAGTTCCACTCCGAGTTCATGGCCAAGTACAAATAGGGTGGTTAAGCAGCACCATTTTTCATCATTATGACCATATAGAACGGCAATTGGTTGCCGCGATCGGTTGGAAGTATTGACGCATTCTCTGGATATGACAGTCTGGATATACTGCATCTCTTCTCCTTGTATATACCCCAATCCACAACAATATTAGAACATTCTCTCATGTCTATCGGACATTCCACCTTTGCATCTCATAACGCTTTATCCTGCAGAAAGCCTAGTTGATCCCTATATAGTTAGTAGAGGAATAACTGCACTCTTCCTCATGTAGGCGATCGAGCACTGTGGCCTCTCGTTCCCGTTCCTAACCGACGTTGACCAGACCGACTACTCGCCCCCAGGAGACGGTCCAGATTCATATCCTTAATTTCCAGTCAATGCGCGGCCACGGAGCACATCGTTCGTCCTAAGTTTAGGAGTGGCGCAGCATATTCGCCACAGCATGATCTACCGGTACGGGCCTAATTTATGACCAGGTGATGGTTGAACCGTCGTTGAGCAATGGACACCCCCGATTCCGTGCTTCTGGGATCTTCGCTAACGCGAAATGCGAAGTTGTAAACTGCATAGAAAAGTCGACCATGGCCTCATGTACAATGCCATTGTCACCCATTCAAAGTTCGAGTCCACTCGTGACACCAACGATAACCCGGAAGAAGCGGCATCTCCATCCAGCCTGCATGCAAACTGAAACTATAATAATGCACCGAGTCCACGAACTGTCCGACGGCGTATTGCGTAACCTTACCCTGATTCCTGAGGCCAGTTCTGGTCCAATCAGCTCGTTGGATTTCCAAATTTTGGGCACTGCAAGGGGGGGTGGTTGAGGAGAAAAAAGAAAAAAGGGGAATGCCAAGTCGAGACAAGCCTTGGGTTTGGCGAAGCTTGTCTTTCATCCCTTGCGTGGATCGGCGCGAGGGGGTGTGAATCGGGTGATCCATCACAATAAAAATCACGTCAATCACGTCTCGCGATAAATTACTAGGCTGTAATATTAATCAGTTCGTTCTGGTTCCCTGGGAACTTTTGTTCTGATAGATACCTGAGGAATTGATGACTATCTCAAGTCGTGGTTTTCAGGGTAAGCAAGTTGGTCTTACCTCACTGGCATTGTAGTATCTTGACTGAGACCGGACTTACGCAGAGTACGTACGATGGTGACGTACACTGCTGCATTTCTATGCTGTCACACCGCTAGAGACGCAGGTCAGATGCTGTAATGTGGTGGAATCTTTGACGCAGTTCTGCACAATCAGACATTATGAGAGCAAAAGGGAATCTATACGGTAGCATTTCTATGTACAGTTCAGCATTCCAAGACACTGCTCCTCGCCCCATAGCCGTCCACAAGACTGCCTGGTCGAGAAAAGGCGGGTATTTATAAGCAAAAAGGATATAAACAGCAGTTTGTAGATTGGATCTAATACTGTAGTATAATGTCACTCAGATTGGGCTAAAAAAATGAAAGGCAAAAACCAGGCATCTATCATCATCTCTCATCAGGGTCGTGAAGACTGATTATGTTGTCACAGACGGTGTGGAGGTGGTGGTAAGGTGCACAAATAGACTGCAGCCTCTAGGAAGCTAAGTCACTAGAGCATTTGCTGTCCTCATTGTACCCAAGGCGGTGGAAAGAAATCATTCTCATCTAAGGGCGTGGCGTTGGGATCAAACATGGTAGTGGGCCAGAGCGAGTCTGTTGCAGCGGTTGACATTGGCAAGGCGGTGTCCGTATTCATAATGGTCTTGTCATATGTTTGTGGGTCCGGCATGGCATATACACCTCGAGGAAGGGCTTTGGGTTCCATGCCCATGCTGACCTGCAACTGTTGCTCCAGCATAGCGGTCGATTCATTGGCAGATTGGAGAAAATCATCCACCGTTATTGAGTCCAAGTTGTTTGACGCCAGCATCTGCGCCTGGGGAAGGCCGATGAAAGATGAGGCAGAACTGATCCGGTAATGATCAATATCCGAACCTTCGCTCACACTGTTGAAATCATGCGGATCGTTGCGAGAGCCACCCAGGTGGGGGAGTGTAGCGAATTCTTCCAATTCGGATATATCACCGGACGATGAAGGTGCTGGAATTCCGGGGCCCATGGAGCCGTAGTCGAAGCTAGCGTACGAAGGAGGTTGCGTGCTTGTAGTCGGCATGGCTGATGACAACGGGACGCTTGACCAGTCGACTGGTGGAGCGTTGAACGTAGTAGAGCAGAAAGCCAACTCGTTTTCAGGGCAGGTGTAAAAGGGCTCCTGATACGGATCTTGAAATTGCAAACCGCTCACTGGAGAAGTATTCGTCGCTGGAAATGTGGAAAACGGCAAGAACGGTAGCGCGTTGGTTTCGATTGGGTCAAGAGCTTTCGGCATGGTCATAGGAATCGAGGCGGGTATCCCAGCGATATTAGGATCCTCCATTGGTTGAGAATGAGAAAATAGCGACGAGAGGTCGAGTGGGGGGACAGATGCCGGGACATCTCCGGGGGGAACCACGGGGACATTTTCTGGAGACCCATGCTCGGACTTGACCCGACGATGGAACCCATAGATACTACTGCGCGGTTGTTCTTGAGGCTGATTCGTAATCGTTTCGCCCATGAACGAAGGTTGAGCCAGGGGCAGGTGATCCACAGACCGACGAGCAGTTTCGGGCGCCGAGTGAATAGTGTGAGACCGCGGAATTGTGTAGGGCAGACCACATTTGTGAGCCATGTCATTGTGTTTATGGGCAGGCTTATGGTGACCGTCGCGGAATATAGTAAGCGTGCTCTCTGACTTGGTCGACGTCAATTGGGGTTTCCTAGGTTGTTCCAACGGAGGAGCAGCCGGTTGTGGGACACCAGTCTCCGGTACAGTATCCAGATGGGGTTCCTTCTTCAGCGCACAGGTACAGCGCTGTCCATGAATGCAGCCACATTTTGGACGAGAGTCCTCTGTAATCTTCACATCAGAAACAAAGAACCAGGGTGCCGTAACTATCATGCTCACGCTTCAGATCCCTCTTCTCAGCAGCATGGGGATCTAGATCATTCTTGTGGCTGGCTTTCTTCTTGTCACCACACTCGCACTTTATGTGGGTTGTCCGTGACTTGCGTAGGCCGCGGCAGTGAGGACATTGAGAGACTGGACGGCCTTTTTTGTTGATATGGGTCAGGGGGCGGTCTAACACACCGAGTTAGTTGCAACGGTCGCAGTTCCTGGCAGTCAAAGCAGCTTACCATTGTGATGACAGCTGCTAACACGGTGACCCCGGACGCAAGCTTCACAAGCCCACTTCTCGCCATCAATAAGCATCGCCGCGGTTACTGGGGTTGGCACATGCGATGATTCGCGACGGTAGAGAGAAGAAGGCGAGATTCGAGAGAGAATCTGAGGTTTGAGGAGAGCAGGTAATGAGGTCACAGTCACACCGTTGCTCTGGGTTAAGTTTTTTGTAGAATCTTATTTATATCGTTTCGTTTGTGCGACAGCAGCAATCCCAGCGGGGGAGTGCTTCAAAGGGAATATAGAAAAAGGCCTTCAAGGCAAGGATCGAGGGTATAAGTGTTGCGGACCGTCTAGGAATCAAAGAGGAACTCCAAGAAAGCAGGGGTATCTTCAACGAATATCCCAATGCACCAGCCAGATCACAGAAACGCCGTTTAACCTGTAAAGGGGCCAGATCGCGACTGGTGTTCCGAACGACGTACTCGAGCGTTGGTGGGGGAGTCAATTGCGTGGGAGCGCGAGCGCAGTCGATCCCAGGAACCAGGAACGGGAGAGACAGTCGGTCTGGGGAGAACGAAAAAAGCCAAGGCGGCAGCAAAGGCAAGCAGAAAGGGAAAAGAGATCAATTGCAGCAAAGGGCCAAAGCCTACGCACCGTTTGGCGCCGGCCGTGAGACAGGACACCAAGTACCGGCTGTGGCGGCCAAGATGGAGGGAGAAAACACTCGATAACGACGCAGAATCGCGAACGAAACCATGAGAAAGAAAGAGGAGGAGAAGAGGGAGGATGGAGAGCGGGCGAGGCAGCGCAGAAGTAGTCGTCGCACTGCCAGCCCGAGTGGAGTGGCGTTGCTGGCGCTTGTGCGTGGCCGGAGCCCTGTATGAGACACGTATTGACCGTATCGACAGCCTTATGTGAATGGCGATTGTTGGATAGACAATTAGACATGAGATGGGGATTGTTCATCAGAGACGGGAGTGAGAGCTCGAGAACAATGAGACCCTCTCCTCTGCATCTGCAGTGGCACTCAGACTGCACCTTTCCGTCGTCCCCCTGTCTACAAGGTCGAAGCATCTTGCTCAAGCAGCACCTCCTGTCATTCAAAGCGTCATTAACATTCTCTGTCAGAAACATGTAAGGACAGCCTGTTGCTGATCCATATTTCGTCTTTGCTCCACATACAGAGCTGTTCATCGAAATTATGGGACCTCGTGCTGCTCTCCTCGTACCAAGCCCACAGATCATTCGAGGTACGTAAGACTCTGTCCATGTCCGGCTTCCTGTACGTTCTGACGCCTCTAAATACTAATGTTGAGGCTTCGTCTATCTACAGCTTCTAACCACTCCCCTCGTTACGCTCGGTTGCCTTCTGAGCCCCTGGATCGGCGCTACTGCGAAGGTCTCGAGCCATAGCCTCCTTAGGTACCATACCGATCCATTACAGGGGACGCAGGGAAACGCCTGTAAGACTCCGGCCATGATTCCTTGGGCAAATCTACCGACGTGCGGGCGCGCATGAGCTTCTCTGGGCACTGGGAGGAATCGCCGATTTTCCACCTATGTCTCGAGTGACCTCGACTCTCGCGCAACCGGTCTTCGGTTCGTGGTTCTGTTCCTTGTGCCTTACTTAGCCTTAGGGCTCACGACCCGGACAAGGGCTCCCAAGTGGCGACGCTTCCTTTCTGTCTCCAGTCTCCGTAAAAGGCTGGGTCGGACCGTTGAAGTCTGGATGATGGGTCTGACTCTGGGGCAAACCGGGCCGGCTACCGCAACGTTGTCTGATATAGGACAGGGGCATATATCGAGAAATTCGATTTCATCGTGCTCGGCATGGAGGGCCTCGAGGACTCGCGCACGATCCAGTCACTTGGGCCACCGTCCGCTGCGGTCTGCTCGGTCATACTTCACGGCCACCAACTCGCCACATCCCTACCGACAATCCTTTTAGAATGCCCTTTCGATCTTCCATGCAGACCGATCCTGCATTCTTGTCCAGCCATTTCTCGCTGACGAGTGGTGGGTGTGACACCAAAATGTGCGGCTGGCCAGGGACCTGACCGGGCGTGCCTTTGCCTCAGCTCGCGCTTGCTCTGGCATCGCTAAACTGCACAGAAAAAATAAAACGGGCTTCTAAGTAGTACTTGTACGTAACTAGTGTGGCGTTCTAACAATACCGAACTTACTAGTGAATGGGGGTTCTTCTGCTCAATGATACCATCCCGCGCCGATCGAGGAACCGGACCCGGTCGAATCCTTGAATCACTTTTCGTTCCATAGAGAAGATCATGATCTCGTTCACGGCACAACTGACCGACAAAGCAATGCCAAATGCCTCTAATATTCTGGCAAAAGCAAGGCGTTCGCGGAGTACCTTCTGATCATTCGTAGACTAGGTCCTGAAATCTAATCAACGTCTGATTCGAATTCTCGGTGGGAAGGAAACGGAGCCGGGACTGCAGGATGGCGTCACGGCTGCTGTATCGGTGCGTCTGCAGCGCTTCGACTCTCGCGGCCGGTCATGGGGCAGACTGAACCTCCACCAATCCTAGACCTTCCAAGACCCTGGTCGGGTTCACTCGGGGAGTTCCAATCATGCGAACTACAATCGCAATTCAGCTCGAAGAAACTTCCAGTTTCTGTCATGAAGCCAGAGTGCCTCTCAGCCTCTACGATCTGCGGCAGGGTTATTCGGAGCACGAAGTCAGGTTAAGATGTACAAATCCCGCGAGCAAAAATAATCCTACTTTAGTAAGTTCATACTACCACCTGCGTGTCATTAGTCAAAATACTCCACGGGTTCTCGGTACCCAGATCCAAGTTTCTACTGCAGGCAAGCTCTCTCTTCCGGGGGATCTTCGTCGCAGGACTGATAGCTTCCCCCAGGGTCTCAGCCAGTCCCGCTTCAAGGAACGCTATGTGTCCACTCCTCATGCTAGGGGCAGCATCTTATACTTGATTCTACCGGCGCTGTCAAAATTCCTCTTCGGGACCACTCGACAATTCAAGCAGCAAATGTCATCATCAAAAGTCTCGTTTATATCGGTGGACCATCGGTGAAGCAAGCTAGCAGTAGTGTTTCAGTGGACGGCGGACACACCGGTCCGTCCTAGCCAACGGAACATGTCCGCTTCGTGAAAATGCTGACACCAACTGCAGTCTCCTATTCCTCGCCATCGCCGACATTCCATGCGCATCTAGATCACTGGCTCTTGACCGTATCGCCAGAATTTCCGAAGAACTCAAAACCATTCGACATTTGTCACCGAGGGCAACCCTCCTTCGCGGTACTCCGTAGGTGAGACTTTGCCTGTCCTACTTTGAGAGGCAACATTTGTTAGAGGCAATGGTTGATTGCCCCTGTCTTTCTCTCTATACGCCGGATTCACCGCGGCCATTCTAGACTTTTCGATGATACCAAATTACGCCACAGCAATGGTTGATATACTTTGACTGGTTTTTTATCCTCTTCCCCTACACCCTGGCCTGCGGACAAGGAAAACCCACCTGTCCGGATATCCTTATTACAGGAAATCATATACGGAGTAGGCCATGTTCGAATATGAATCATTTATGGTTGCAGACTTTGTCAAGTCCCTAGCTTGCCAAAAAGTGCTTTCACCTGATATGACGGACAATGCTCCTTCTACAAATGTGCAATCACGTCGAGCCCGTTTTGACTGCCACTCAATCAGCTACAACTTCAGCAGGACTGTTGGCTGGCTGGTTCTTCTAAGTACGGACAGCAACAAGTCCAAGCTCCCCACGGCACATATTAGGTACCATCCCATGGATCACGTCTGCCGTGAAGTCCTCACTGAATGACACCACTCGATTAAGGCGCGCAATCTTCATCATGATGTCGTCGCTGTCATTTTCAGCACCAAGCTTGTCCAAATGGAAGCCTGAGCCTGCGTGTCCACGTGAGTCTGCCTGGTATTCTGCTTCGGCCTTTTTGAGCACTTGCGCACAGAATTCAACGGATCTGGCAATGTCTGCTCTACTTAGCTTGCCGCCTGCGTCCACGGTTCCCTGAATGACTGATTTGGCAGTGTAGTAGGTCAGGTATGTGCCCTTGGAAGAGAAGATTGGGGTACGTACTTGGCTTGAAATACTCGAAAGCAATATCGAACCCCTCCGGCTCCTCGAGATCATTGAGAATGTACTCGTCACGACCATGGACTTGATCTAATGAGCACTTGACGATCATAAGGAATCGCGTATACCCCTCTGTGACCTTTTGCGTGTGCCATTTGATTGCCGCTTCTTCTGTACAATGACCTCTGAGTGAGGCGCAAATAGTCAGCGCCGCAGAAAGCCCGCCATTCATGGCAAGATGAACGCCAGATGAGAAGAGAGGATCGACAAAGCACCCAGCGTCGCCGGCAATGCGCAGATAAGGAACCGCGTAACGAGATGCACTATAAGACCAGTCTGATGTTGTTCGCAGTTTCTCGGACTGCAGTTTTCCGTCGCGAAGAAGGTCGGCGATGATAGGTGTTTCCTTGAGCAGTTTGAGGTAAAAGTCTAGCGTTGAAGTGGATTCGCATGCCTTCTTCTTAGGCCCGATCAAGTCCTGCTTTATCGCAGTTCCTACCGACCATGTCCCGTCGTGCAGAGGGAAATACCAGGCCCAACCGCTTCCATCTATGCTTGTCAGATGCAATCAAATTGATGCTTTATGGCCCACGTACCCTCAAGGGCCTCAGCAAATGGATCTCCCACTCCAGGCCCGTACGACTTAGCTCCGGTCCAGTAGCCCCAGATTGCTATACTTCGTAGCCCTGGATTATGGACTCGGTTTTTAAGATACTTGGTGCTTATCAGTCCCGCCCGTCCGGAGGCGTCAACCATGTACTTGAAGCGAATTGTACCTAATTCAGATGAATTTGTTTCCTGCCGTGTCCATGAGGCGGAGACTGGCCGGTTACTCGAGGGATCGAATTGGATTTCTTCCACCTTCACACCGTCAAAGACCTTTGCACCGCTGTCGCGTGCATGCTTGAAGATAAGGTCATCTGCTTCGGAGCGGAGGACGTTCCAGCTGTGGTTGCCTGCGCCATTAGCAGCTAGAAAGTCCGTATCTGAATAGGGTCGGCTCCAGATTCAAGGCTCTGTGGTCTTGCGCATACATCCTGGCTTTCGAGAGTTGAGCTTGAAACTAGCTCCTGTCTATATGGAAGATACAATTAGCTTACAGTGAAAGCAGGGGTGAGATGAGGTATGTGTGTATCACCTTGCGTAGGAATCCGTGGCTGTCGAACTTATCATACAGATCGATGAAGTCGAGATAGTAGCGGACAGAGGGCAAGAGACTTTCCCCTATGTGGTAGCTGTTGACAATGAGTTTAGCATCCCATGGGGCATTGCACCGACACTGGGCGGCTTTTTACCGAGGGAAAACGTCTGCTTCCAGCAGAACGGTGTCTATGCCCTCTCGAGAAAGTACAGAAGCGGCGTACGAGCCTGCCGGTCCGCCACCTATCACAAGCACAGTACACCTTTCTGGAATGGACATGTCGTGGGCCAGCCAAGTTACCAAGATTGAACAGGGTATTTTGTGACGGTTCAGCACAGGCATCTCTGCCGGGGGGTTCTGTCCAATATAGCGCGCAACAACACAGTGGCTCACGGAACGGCAGCGGCCTTGGAAGACCGCCGTGACTAGGCTAGCAAGGTTACGATGCTGAAGCTCAATCAATCATGAGGGCTGTTGTTGGAACCTGCTTTAGCACAGCTGCAAAGTGTCTGCGCCGCGATGTGGTCTATGGGATCCACATCTGATAGGAGGAGAGGCAACAGACACTTCGGCTCGGCGCTTTCCTCTTTGGGGGTGATCATTCTTTCGGCTGGCATCGTCGGATAGTAACGCCAAAAACAAAAACCCTCTGGACCAGGGGCAAAAAATTGTGGACACGCCGGGAATCGAACCCGGAGTCTTCTCAAAGTGCGTCACGTGCGAATGAGACGTATTACCATTTTACCACACGCCCTTGTTATAGAAAAAGATTGCAAATTAAAAAATACATAGCAATAATATATAATGTTGTTACACAATTCTTCAGAACAACGGCGAACTAGCTTGATGTGACTAGGAGTCTTAATCACCTTGGATACAAGATTTGTCGAGTGTACCTAGATAAAAGTGATCTTCTTTTGAGAAGGGTGTCGCAGCACGGTCCACAGTCTACGGGTTCACTTCACTCCCCAACCAGCATACGCTCGTCGCGGAAACCATGAGGGTCGTCTTCCTCGCCGTGAGTCTCACTCATGAGGCCCCTGCGATGCCAACAGATTAACCAATAGGAACATAGGCTATTATGTGATTTGACAGGCCTCGAGGCTCGGCCCCAGGAAGCGCAGACGTGCAATTCTCTATCTCGAGGTCTTGTTTGATGAGGTGCCTCAAGGCTGGCTATCAATCACGATCACATAGCCGTCTCTATACTCCGTAGCTCCGCTCCTATTTCTCCTCCATATGAACACATATCATTCTCCCGATGTCTCTTTTCAAATCACACGGCGAAGCGCTGACTCATCTTCAAGAACTCTCACAACGGCCACCCTTAGACCAGAGTCACACCATCCATAGACCGACAGAGGGACAAAGCTTGAGTCGAGGAGAACATTGCAAGAGCCAGAAAGCTGGACCTACCAGAAAGCCTTATCACAACTACCCCGATACAACCCTGCGGTGCCAATCACCATAAATGCGCAGTCCAGAGAGTATACCAACCGTCAGACTACGGCATCTGCAAAGATCAAGAACAGCCCTGTTTCACTAAAGAAGAGCGCAATGCACACGCTCATGACGCGGGAGAGAGACAGACATACTTGACGCGGCGAAGAGATGGGGCTTGGCCGCAGGCTACGCATTGAAGACACCCTCATCTCCGGCCTCCACATGTTACCACACACACAGAACTCTTACCTTCCCATGTTCTTTCCCATTTGTAAACTTGTACAAAGAGACAACTTTTGCTCGTGCCCAAAGCAAAATGGTAAGCCTGCTCACGCATTCTTTATCCTGATACCACAAGGTATCTTGGATTGAGGAAACTATCCTGATTTATATTCCCTCGCTATTTTGGCCATTGATGGTATCTTTTTCAACTCAAGAAGGAATAACTCAGGAACCGAGACCGCAAAACATGCTTCTGTACGAGCCAAACCCACTTATACGAGCCAAGCCCACATACGAGCGTCAAGCGCTCGCATGTGTCCACTCAAGGACTCCGGAACAACGAGCACGTTGGCTGATGCCTCGTATTCATGCTATTTTAGGGCTGTGAGAGGGCAAAGACGGGGATCTACCAACGTTCTTACTAAATCAAGCTTCATTCTGCGAGATTGCGATGGATCTATACAATAAATCGCATGGCGAACTCACTGTTTCATTGCGGCTGGGCCTCCTCTCGCAACCGAGATTCCCGTACCTGATCCAGCCATAAGCTTAGGGGACAGCCTATATAAACATGAAAAGGGCATCTTGTCGAGGCTCTGAACCCTCTTTATCATCACTGTCATACATCCGCATCGGCAATATGAAGTACTTGCTCATACTCCTCCCCTTAGTGCTCGCCCTCTGCGCAGAAGCCGCAGAATGGCACGCCCACTACCGCATGACATCCGACGAATACCAGTCGACCGCAGATTACTATGTCGACCAGGGCTACCGAATCAATTCTGTCAGTGGATACGCGCGCGACAACGAAGATAACTATGCGGCAATCTTCGAAAAGAATACCAACGGGCTTGCATGGGTCTCACACCACCGCATGACCTCCGCCTCCTACCAGGCCAGGTTCGACAAGTACATTGCCGATGGATATCGTCTCCGACAGGTCAACGGGTACACCGTTGATGGGACCGTCTACTTCGCTGCCATTTGGGACAAGTCGCCCGCTCCGGGGCCCTGGGTTGCTCGCCATAACGTCGACGGCCCATCGCTACAGAAGTACACCGATGCGTATATTGAGCAGGGGTACAGGGTTGCTGATGTCAGCGCCTACGAGGTGGATGGCAGGGCGCGCTTCGCGGCAATTTGGGAGAAGGTGGAGGATGGGAATGCCTGGTGGGCGTGGGCATCCATGACGGCGTCGAACTACCAGGCAAAATTCGACAATTATCTCAAGGACGGATATCGCTTGACTGACGTGAGTGGCTATGCTATTGAGAACAAGGTATACTACGCTGCTATCTGGGACACTTCTGCTGCCTCGGGGGCTTGGGTTGCGCGCCACGGCATGGATTCGTCGACGTTCCAAAGTCTGTTCAACAAGTACAAGGCTGAGGGCTATGTGCTTGAGGTTCTGAGCGGATACAATACGGGGACAGCGGATCGCTATGCTGCTGTTTGGATTAAGCCTTGAGCCTGAAGCTGATTCGATATCATGGATTCAGTCCAATGACCGCAAGATATATATACAGTTGACGCAGGCCTGGACGCGAACAGCTGAACTTGGAAACAAAGCAAGCCCCCTTATAGAAATATGTACTACACAATAGCTTGCCTTTGTTGTATACTCTACCAGAGCTCCCTTGATAGAAGGTACACTGGCCTTTAGTAGAATGATAGTCCTCGGCATCTAAAGAACCTGTGAGAGTCCACGCAGAAGCTGAAATATCGACTTATCCAGGAACAAATCAAGGCCTTCAACTAACCCTGGTCAGATAGATATAATATTGCCATTGGTCTAGCTGGTATGTCTGGCGGATCTCTAAGATGACGGTAAAAGCTCGAAATCTCTATGGGTCATTGCTAGGGTTGAGTGAGTCATGAAAGAAATTATCCTAGCAGACGTTGGCCACTTTGGAGGCAGCCTTGGCGTGTTCAGGAGACACGGCTTTTGAACTGACAAGAGAAGCATCGGCTCTCTTATAAAGCTGTCTACCCCAGCTTTGCTTTCTGTTGATAACAAGTTTGTTATACGATCGATAAGTCGGGTCGCTCTGCTGGGTGAGTCCACGAGCCTTTTTGTCAAGCATTGGTGTGCAGCTCTTCTCCAGTGCATCGTGATTGTCTCGATCAGGCAATTGTAGGGGATTGCCAGGTGCCCAGGTGCGTCAACAGTTTCGCGTACGGGGCCGGGAACACAAATCCAAGCACATTGCGGATAATTAATAGCGATTTCGAACTGCGCCCTTGTGCCAACAAGCCATGCGACCATGAGCGACGTCTGATAATAATCCGGGAGGGTGGTGGGCAGGAAATAGTATTAATCCGCCGCTGGACGCAGAAACAAAAAGCCGGGCCTCCGCGATCATCCAGGAGAACTATATCGCTGTCCGAGACTTTATAAATTCAAGTCTCTTGAATTCCTGCATCGAGTCGCGCGGCCATGTTTGCTGTGTCCTACTTACATCGCCGAGGGCACTCGGCGCTAGCCCCTTCAAAATGCCCCCCGCCCAAGTAATTTTTAGCCTGTAAAACCTTGCCTGCTGGCCTCGCGTCTCCTGCGTTCTTCCAACTCCCTTCCATCATCCGGAGCCTCGCTCCACCATCAACCACCATCCCGTACGCGTCGCTCTGTCGCATTTAGCATAAATGAATTCACGCGAGCACTCTGATATGCCTCCGGCGCCCTCGTATCCGTCGCCCAACGCGGCGCAGATGGGCCAGGGCACCATGCAATACTATACCAACCGTCAGTTGACCACCGACGAGCTCTTATCTGCTGAGCTTTCGCGCGAGAACTCCGGCCCTGGTATCAATGACGGTTCGAGTAATGGCGTTCACCACGGCCAATCGATGGTTTTGGGGTCGTCGAACGCCCCCGGCGCTGACATCGGCCGTCCGCCATCTCCGGATCAACATCAACAACAGCACATGCTTCCATTCCCGCCGAGCCAGCAGGTGGGCGTCGATCCGAATCACGATCTGAGCTATGGGGATCAGAGTGCCAGGAGGAAGCGGACCAAGATCTCAAGAGCATGCGATGAGTGCAGGCGCAAAAAGGTGGGTGCCTTGTCCATTGTTTTTCCTTGCGTTTTCGACGCGACAGACCGTGTATAATCTAACATGATCTTCCGCATAGGTCCGCTGCGATGCGAGCTCCGAATCGGGCGTCGAAACATGTTCCAATTGCCGCCGACTTGGTGTTGTTTGCCAATTTAGTCGTGTGCCAATGAAGCGCGGTCCAAGTAAAGGGTAAGGCGAGTGTTGTCTCGGAAGTGACCACTGCGCTTACACGGAGATATAGATACATTAAGGAGCTCGCGGAGCGATTGCACACTCTGGAAAGTCAGATGCAGCCGGCTATGGTTCATCCCGACATGCCGTACCAGCCCATGAACGAGGCACCGTCGCCACGAGCGTACCAGGACTTTTCGTCGCCTATGGACACTGGGGCTATCGGCCGCAAGAGGACATACTCTGTATTTGACGGGCTGCCTAGCTCCTCTATTGCGCAGCCTCAATTCAATTCGCGCCCTCAAAATGCATTCGGTCAGTCTTCAGCGCCTTCAATACAAGTGATCCTGGTGTTAATGACTATTGTAGATACGGGTGAGAATTCGACCGACCCTTTCAACCCCGCCGTTGTCGCCGGCTCAGCGCCAAAACCTGGAAACCTGTTCTGGGCAGGCAATGATGGCGACCTTCCAGCCGCTCTGGATATTCCCGATATGCCAAAGCACGAGGAAGATATGACGCCGTTGAATGTCGACGAAGGTGCTCTCAATGCGTAAGCTGGCCCTCATTCTTCGAACGCTGCTCAGTTTTTGACTGCATATAGCTACTACGAGAAGGTTCACCCGATCCTCCCCATTCTACCAAACACAAAGGACAGATTATTGGGGCTTCTACATCAATGCAGCCGCGAGGTGCAGGAGATATTCCTTTACAGTCTGTACACTTTAACGCGCGTCGACCTCGATCGCTTGGCCGGCACTTTTGAGAGGGTTACGTCATATGACAATGCGCAAGACCTTCTCTTGTATTACACCAGGCAGCCGGCCCTAGTACGGTCAACGGGGGTCAACCTGGTATGGCTACAGAGCATACTTCTCATGATCCTCGATTGTGATTCGCGCGGACCTGACAATTTTGTGTTGAAGGATGGCATCCCCAAGCAGACGCTGATCCAATCTGCTACTAAGCTCGGCTCTGACTTGGCAAAAAACCTGGGACAATTGAAGGCTAACCGAACCTCAGACCCCGACCTTGATTCGGATGGGAACCTCGTCAGGCGGAACTGGGTATCTTTGGCGATCCTGAGTCGCTGGTATGCTGTCAGTGTCGCTGACATTAGCGTCCTCGAAACACATGAGATAGGTGGTCAGGAAGATGAAAGAGTTGTTGGCCCTGTAGCGGCAGGAATTGCTTGTGCGTGTTTTCTTCCCAATTTTCTAGTGACGGCTTGCTAATGTATGCGTAGCATATTCTAGCTTTCTGAGTGAAATCATCACTCTAGCTGCAGCAGAGCCTAATGTCTGCCAGTCCAACACTGGCATTGGGCGGGTAATCTCGGCCAATCTTGCAGCAGCGCTAGAACGTCTCTCCGGGCTTAAAGACTTCCGAGCCACATCCGAAGATGGCTCTTCTCATGGTTTCATCGAGAGTCTGCAGAATCAGCTTTACTGGACGACACGGTTGCTTATCAAACGACACATCTTTGTCTACAGCCCTTACGAAGTTATATTCAGCGCTGAGGAGGTTGTCACTGAACTACACAGAGCGACCTTGCAGTCTCGTCAAACAACCCCGTTCGATCTCCACAGCTTGGCTTTGGCAACAATGACACTTTTAGAAGCCTCCGTTCTTCCTGAATACTCGAATGAATGCTGGGAGGCTCTAAACCGGGTTGAGGATATTCTGGACCACCGCGAAAAACGCTCACTGCAAACCTCAGAAATTGGTGACATTTTTCACACCGAGAGCTGGGATACCAAGATCCGTCTCTTCCTCGAATGGAGGCGCACCAAATCGCAAGAGATTCAGCTCCATGATCCAAATCTTGGCAAGATTGGCTCTGTGCCGCCCCCTGTGGTCGGCCCGAATGAACAGCGCTCCCTCCAACATCTCGCAGACCTCGCTGTCGGTGCTGAAGGATCAGTGGCGGCAAACGTCTCGCCCCCTCCGCCCTCCGCCATTCCATCAACGGAGAATCATAACATGACTGCTGTTTCACCAAATCTCGGGTCGGTCCAGCCGCCACAGGGCCGTGTAGTAGTCGATTTCACCTTACTGACAAAGGAGGGATATCTTAACGTCTTTGCCGGCTTGATATACCGTCGACCTCGGTAGGTTGGTGTTCGGCCGGTTCGGTGTCAGTGTCATTTGCTCTCATCTCATTGCCCTGCTCCAGAGATTTCTTTCTTAATGTCTCTAACATCGCTTTTCTTTTGGAGTTTACTGAAAATCACCAGAAATCAATCTCCTCTTTTCTTTTCTTTTCTCAAACCAATTTCGGTATGCCACTGAAATCTGTACTCTAGCTGTTGATCATGACCATCTTCCGGCCTTTTTTGAGCTGTTTACTACAGCCATTACTCTATTTTTTTTAGTTCATCTTTGTACCCCACAATTGAAGTATGAATTATCTTTGTATCAAGCTCGAGCCTAAGATACAGTTCATGTCAACTATCTAGCTTCTGTTTATCACATAACACCTCAGATAAATCAAACTTTTGAAATCACAAACGAGTAAAATATCTTTGTCCGGACGAACCGTCGATATAGCAAAGGTACAAATAACCCCTCGACCTAAGCGCTAATTTCATGCGACCCTATAATATATGGAAGCAAGCAAGAGGTAGAAAAAAAGAGAAGGCGAGAACCGGATACGTATATAGCCCACCCATTCTCGGTCGTGGGCAACGACACAGCAAACACACTATTTTCCCAAATAGAACCGCTCAGCAACTTCTTCTACATCTTGAGCAAGCTGGAGGAAATTGTCGTCTTCCAAATGGTCGCAGACCCATCTCTGTAGCCACGCAATCCGCTCCTCTGAGCGCTGTGATGTGAATTGGACGAGGTCTGCTGGCGTGCTGAGGAATGCCTGGCTGAGGAGGGTTCCAGGCGTAAAACTCGTTGCCCTTGTGGTCGTTGAGCTTCCTTCATCGGGGCTCTTGGGGCTATCTTCGCAAAGCGTTGACGAGGGGGGCGTGGGTTGGTTTTTCTTAGGAGGTATCTTTGCTTTCGGTCCTTTGGTGGCTCGTGGTGCTGGCGTTTTCTTCGTGAGCTTTGGTGGTGATGATGAGATATCAATTGCTTCTGTTTCTATTGTGCGCTGGTTAGTGGAAGCCTTCTCTGTTGTGCTTGGTGATGGGCGACTCCTTTTGGCGGCTCGATTGGAAAAAGGAAGCACTCTTTTTGGAGGTAGTTCTAGATCATTAGAGCTCGTAGATGTGCTTAGGCGGTCGTATCTGCTTGCGTCTCTGCTGGGGCTAGCTCGTGATATGTTTTCCAACTCTAAACTGAAGTTGGCTGCCGAAGTGCTCGGTCTTTTGAATCGGTTCACATCTGTTGCGGACAGCTGAACGCTGGTTGTCGGAAACACCGGTACAAAGGAAGTTCTATTGGTGCTACACTGTCTGCCGTTGCTGATTCGGCGGCTTGGGTCACTTGGTGTGGCAAGGCAAAAGGAAGAGGGTGGAATAACCGTATCTGTAGTCCGTATGTACTTAGTTTGACTATGCTTGCTTCGATGTGAGTCTGGACCGCGTACCTGGAGAAGGGTTCACGATGGTGCTTGACGAGGTAGTCGGACTGTATGGTAGTTGCATGTCATTTCTCGGCATAGGGGTTCCAGTCGCAGTGGAATGGAGGTGTTGTGGCACTGGTATTGGACCCATATGTCCCAGGTTCGAGAGCGACGAAGACGATCTGCCCATAGGCCGTACGGAACTCACATTCGACTCTGAAAAAGGACAGTTGATTTCACTCAATATTGCCAGCGCAGAATAGAAGTCTCGGTCTGTGGAGAACTTGACTTGAAAGCGTCGGACCTGGAACAATAAAGTTAACTTGTATCTGGATCCTTGGGCAGGAAGCTGAGCCTACGTATCCAGTTCCTTGGGGATATTTGACAGCAAGACATGGAAGCTTAACAACGACAGCAAATACCGGGCGTCTTGAACTGTCTTGTAACGGGTGCAATTGGTCAACAAATTCCTTTACCAAGTTCGTTATATCTATATCCTCCTACATAGTAGGCTTAGCAAATATATACTTGTTGACGGAGCATGTGAAGTTGGTGCACCTACCAGAGTCTCTCTATCATTGTAAACCACCCTGAACAGCACCTTGGAAGACGGACGAATAATATGCCGCTCGAAGATACCTAATATATTGCCATTTCCGACGACATGGTTCCAATTCAATGGTCCTCTATGGTTGACGGATGAAGTGGTGTAGGAGAACTTGGCGAGCTGGAAACGAGCGAGCGTCGTAAGCCATTGTGGCTGCTGGGAGTAAGCAGGTTGCAACATAAGAGAGACGGCGCATTGATTGTGGGTTAAGCTGTGATAATCGATAAAGCTGGTTGAAATGATGCTTATGATGGGTTGTTGTAACTCTACCCCAGAACGACAACCAGTCGAGTCCGTCCGGCCAGGTGACCTGAGCCAACGGGTGAGCAACCGGCCATCTCTTCGGAGTAGCTACCATGTATCGCAGATGACTCTAGTGATCTTTGCATGGTCTTCTAGAACGCATTCTGATCATGTACTTCGAATTAGTTGCTTGATAGATCCATCAATGCCTGAGGCAGCTAATGTTGTTTTGTGCCTCAGGCGTTAACAGGCCCGGGCGCTCTGATAATCCGAGACGCGCCTGAGGCCCAGGCAGGGCAGCCGTAGCAGCGCGGACTTTTTGCCTGGAAGACGCCAGCTCCGATCGATCGCAGGGTCAAGCTGCTTGCCCGCAAACGAACAATCGCACCAGCAATTCAACTGCCACTGTTGCTGATGAGAAAATCTATTTTGCGCCTGTGACTGTCGCCAATTCCCGTTTGCTTTACCGTCTCTGGTTGTCGTAACCGGAATCGCAACCTCGTCCTTGACTTGCGACAGCATAGGACCGCGCCGCGCTCGTTGACAATTCGCGGGCACTATAGCGTCCTTCCATACACCCCATTGCGATTGGAGGCGCCGAACGTGGCATAGACCACAAAAGTGTCTTCTGAGACACCCCAGAACTGTCAAGACATCTCAATCACAGAACGACTCCTACGCGTGCTATTGCAGGGCGGTCATCAAATAATCAATCAACCTTAAGGCGGAGGACTGCGCACTTCTTGTCGAGGGTCATTCGCGAGCAACAAACTAAGAATCGGCTTCAGAGTCGCTGAGAACCCCAAATAAACGCGACAAGGAGAGACTGCCCTAGGTGGTCTTGGGAAAATCCATTTACCGCAGGCAGAATTCGCAGTTGTGACCGGCCTTACAGCAAGCCAAAATGAGTGCCCAAACTCCTCGAACATCTTTACGACGTGAGCAGTACTCTACGAGCCATTTTTCTCTCGCGGTTGCTAATGTTTTGATGCGGTTCTAGAGGGCCTGCGGCAAGCTCCTAAGGTCAACCAGCCCTTTATCCCTGACACCACACCAGCACGCCGTTCACACATACACGGAAACCAATCCCCCCAGCCAACACATGTCACCCAGGCACATTCGATGTCGCCTGCGAATCCAGGAAGCCCTCACGTTTTGCCTGAAGCATGGGAACTCAAGGAGCATAGAGTTCCGATGTCCACGCGAGATGTCTATACGCCCGGCAACCGACCAAGTCTCTTCAGCAGTGTTTATAATGATAGGGGAAAGTCAGTGAGGCAAGCAGACTACTACGACCCTTACTTTGGCCTGAAGTTTATTGAAGTCCCGAAGTGTATGTGAATTGACCAGTTTATGCGCCTTGCCTCTTTACACCTTTCATCAATCTCAGCAGACGGCTAACCCCCAGTCCAGCGGATCATATCTACAAACGAGCCCATTACGGATTGCAATCAGGGATCCCGGATGAAGTCGACTTTGCCCTATATCACCTTGTTCAGATATCAAACCAGCGAGGAGATAAATTCAAATTTGAGGGATTTCCACTGCTTGCGGACAACTTGATGGAAAAGGCTATGGAGGTCTCGGTGCTCTGCACTGGGATTAAGTGGGAACTCCAGTATGATTTCAGGCAAGCTACAGACCGCGTGAATGCCCTCAACGCGCTACACGGCACTCGAGATATCCTGGACAAGATCCGGAAGATTCCAGTCACACTGCCGGATGATTCGCTCGAGACGCGGGAGTTCAATCATCGCCTCCGAAATATCAAGGAAGCCACCCTGATCATCAGAAACATGGTCCTCCTACCGGACAACGCATTCTACATTGCAAGCTGCGCCAGTGGTTTGTTGAGAGACTTTTTGGTGATTATGCTTAACATTCCGGATCAGCCACGATTGAATGAACTGAAGAATGACGCGCTTGATATCGCGGAAGAAGTGACACGGCTGATGCGGACTGATCCTGAAGACCCGCTGTGGAACTCACTGCTCAATTGCCTTGACTCTCCAGATCGCGCCCATGTAGTTCGTGCCCTCTGGGCTCTTACGCATTTCTCGACCGAATTAGACGAACCGGATGCAAACCGTGCCATGGAAAGCATACCGAAAGAGACGCTGCAGCAACTTTACTTGCTCACATTAGTCGACTTGGACAAGGATATCTTGAGTGGCGCACTTGACTTTTGGTATCAATACACTCTTTCTCGCGAGAACATTGAGACTATGATGGAAGTGTTCAACTTCCCAACCGTTTTCATTCCCCGCATGCTTGCGTTGTTAACTCACGAAGGCCGGCCAAGCAAGAGGGAAACTGTTTTGCAGGAGGAGAAGGTAGCGCCGGCTCCGACCGAGATACCACGCGTTCCTCCAGAGTTACTCAAGGATCTCATGGAAATCTCTGAACCTGAACGTAGCTCCCGCTGGCTGCGTTGCTGCTTCGTCGAAGACGCGGAGTGTGAGATCACACAAATCGCACTCTGGCAAGCATACCAAAGTCGATTCGCTGACCCCCGGGTCCCCGGTGGTGGTGTTCTACCTGCTGCGGAGTTCATCAAGAACGTCAGCACGACGTTTACGAACGCCCAGGCCCAGGTAATCAATGGGCCCGGTTCGTCAACAAGATTCATCATCAAGGGTATTCGACCTTTGGAGACAGCATACACCTTCCAGGGATTCCCCTACATCTACTGCAAATGGCAGGATAACACAAAACCCACAAAGGCCTGCCAGCGCGCTTTCGCCTTGCCGGCCGACCTTCGCAACCATGTATTCTCAGAGCACATGGATCTGAAACCAACCGAAACTCCGGGCCAGTACAATCTGGACAATGCCGAAACGCCCGTCCACACCTGCCAGTGGGACAACTGCACAAAATTTCGCTCCTCCGGGCCCAGTACCAACACGGCTATGGTCGCAGGCCATGTATCATCACATCTTCCAGAGGACCGGCCCGCGGATGCCGAAGCGCCCAGCTCGAAGCGCGCCGTACTTCAGGAGCGTATCGTGCGGAAATGGTTCTATCTGGATACACCAGTCAGTGAGAGAGGAGAGCCCGTTGGCGTTGCCTACAAGGCTGCACTTGTTCTCCGCAACCTTGTTCGCAATCTTCCTAACGGCATCGCGCCGGGCTTTAACGGACTCTCCTGGAAGAAAGCCTACTTCCTAAGCCACCGAGCCAAGATCATCGAAGTATGGGACCGGAACAGGTCGCTGCGCAAGGAATTGACCGAGTTGATCATGATCTTAGAGAAGGAGGAATACTACTGAGGGCTGGCATCAAAGCCTCCCCTCCCTCAATTCTGTTATCTTCTGTACAAATACCCTGATTTTTACGATTATCTTTATAACTCCTGACTTGCTCTTGCTTTCTCCAACATTAAAGGATCAGTGGGGTTCGTCTGGCGTTGGCTCGATCAATGTTACTGCTGCAGCTATGAGGCGTCTAGGTAGGGGGTAGAACGGAGCTCGGGTCATTGTCTTGCTACATCTTTTTCTATCTTGTAATCTTGCTGTAATCATCTTCTTAGTTTTTGACCAGGTACTTTTGGGCCATCAATGTTCAGCTTGGGTCTCCCCAAACAAACGCATGCCCAGTAGCTGAGAGATTGAGAGGACTGGCTTTTACCATTTAGTCACTTGAAGCATTTCTGATAGTTCACGCATAACAAGGAGCACGGACTTCGCTTAATTGTACCTGGATACTGCATAACTTGCATCCGCATAATAGGATCGACGATCCGCTGTTTCAGACTTGTGTTTAGCGCAGCGCTAGATGTGTTTAAGTTGGACGGTGCATGAACACCTGCAGCCGTCAACGTTCCTGGATGAAGGATTTCAACCTTGCGGCGATCCCATTCCCACCGGTTCGCGGCCGGGGGACCATGTTCTAATTCCTAAACAGGACAACCCGTTGTTCTCCATGATTCAAGCGGCAAGAGGCTTATCTAGCCGCTCTGATAACCTAACACCATGCACGGAGTAGGTAAACAATAGGGAAGGGGTTCCCCGCCGGGCTTGATCTACTCCGGGCATGGACGCTTTGGGCAAGAAAGAAGTTCTTGCCTGAGCCAGTGAGTCTCGCTGAATCGAACAGCCTGGTCCGTGAGTTGGAGGCTTGGGAAACCGTAGCTGACCAGCTTGATGAGCCATTCAGATCATAGGTTGGGATCTGTGACAGCCATCTTTTCCCTCTGCCGCACCGAACCCGTGGTGGACGGCTGATCGCTATACACGTCCCAAGACAGGCCTCAGCGTTCAGCGCTCTCTCCTTTCGCAAACGTTCGCGTCCCCGAGTCTCGAGCTTCGACTCTACAACTGAAGCGAGTCAAACACGAAGACGCCACTCCGTACGCCGTACTCCGTATATTCGTGGGTCCGGGAAGACTCAGCCGCTGCCGAGTTCGCTTCGGAATCACTTGCTGAGTTGCTGTCCGCAATGCGGATCCCCGTCCTCGTGCTCATGTTCGTCTCTATGAAAGGAGATCGACGCCGCTAAATAGTGCGGAATTTGGAAGTTGGCCCGGGAATAATATCACGGATTACTCCGTACAATGCACAGATCCCAGTTCCCAGATCTTTGGGGTAGTCTGGGTCCTCAGCAAGTCAGCGAGTCATTGCTCATAAGGCCCTCCTGTACTATTGCCAGCCACTCGATTCCCTAATCGCGCTAAGTGGGTAGCCGTTAGCTACTCCGTACCATAGCTTTTCCCCCTCGCTCTGCCCTGCAGTAGTGAGCGATTTTAGTTCTTCAGCGATCCTGCAGGATTCTTCCGCTGTGTTATGAGACAATCATCACAGCAAGAGCAAGCAGTTAGAGAATCTAGCTGAACTGTCATATCTATCATTCCATGGTTGAACAATTTTCAGCGGGTTTTCTGTCGCATTATAGACCCTTTGTGGCATGGGGGCTCCACTAACATGACAAATGTGCCTGTTCTTGAATGTGGATATCGCTGCGTTTGCTTTTACCCAAACATCACTAACTCCATGCTGAGCTTGAAAGCTGATTTGGCAATTATCAAGTCAACCAAAGCTTTGCCTCTCTTTGCAGTGCCGCACTGACACTTCCGCGGGTGCCTGGGACTTTCATGCTCCATAATTCAGGAGTCCCTTACTCCATGTGAAGAGCACTGTGCCCTTTTTGCCCAGAGCTGCTTGCGATCTCCATCTCTAGGCCAGAAATGAAAGGTCATATGGTCAATTATTACGATTGCGGGATAGTGAAGAGTCACTCCCGCTGTCCATTTGCAGTTTGAGCTACTCTGGGGTCGACTCAGCGCTCGATATCATGATGCCAGGCATTACTCGCTTGCCCGACAGGTTCATAATAATGGCAGTGACTCTGTGGCGCAATGCGAGGCTGGATGTCAGATTCTCCCCGCCATTCTCCAGCCTAGAAGACCTGGCAAGAGTTGGGGCTGCTACAAGGATGCTGGTACATCGATATTGCTGGAACATAGCTGTATGGCCAGAGCTGCCTTTGAGCAAGACCCGGCTCACGTATCTTGATGGTTTCATGTCATCATCATCATCATCAGATATCATCATCATAAGAAAAATATCAGTCAAACGACCCCAACATTCAGCTGGCCGCATTGGTCAGACCTGAATTAGCGGCGCCGCCAGGGTGGCTCCAGGGCCTTCAGCTACTCGTCCGGACCTGGTACCGATACTAATTGGCTTTGGCGATCTATTTAGGATCATAAGGCTATTACTGATCGAATCCTTCTAGTCCATGTGGAATAATGTTTTTATTAGTGCATTACTTACTATCCCCTGTCCTTTCCTCTCTACTTTCGAGCTTTTGGTGATTCTCGATCTCTATTCTAGCACCCTAGAATTAGAGGAATGAGGTCTTCCAGAGTCTACTCTCCTGACTCGAAGTGAACTAATCGCTCCTCGTGCGTGTTGGGCCTTTGGATTTATAACGCTCTCCCCTCTGTCATTGGCCTGTCTCCAGTCCCCAGGACTTTTGAACGTCACAATGTCTCTCGGCGTACCTCGCGGTCGACATGCGTTGGCTACCAGCGCCATTTTCACCTGCCTAGCCACCGCGCTTGCAGCAATTCGCATATACACAAGAGCATTTATGGTGAAACAGATGGGGTCGGATGACTGGACGATTCTCATTTCTCTTGTATGTTGCTGGGCGGGAAATATTCCCAGTCTGCCTAGGAAGCGCTCTGCTAACCAACCCTATGTAACACAGTGTTTCAGCTGGGGGTTCTTTGGTCTTTTCGTGGGAGGCAAGTCTCATCTCCAGACTTTATGACCATGCCCTAGTTCATATCTGACGTTTTCTTTCTCACCAGAAACCGCCTATCTCATGGGAGAGCATTATAAACTAATCCCGGAGGAGACGCTGAAGAAACAAATGATTGTATGTGCACTTCCCAAGGACTTACTGAGGATCATATCTAGTTTTAAAGTGCTGACAACTCCTCTGCTTCAGTGTTTTTGGGCCTCGGTGCCAATCTACCAAGCCAGCCTAATCACCACGAAAGCATCCATTCTTTTGCAGTACAAGCGTGTTTTCGCTACTCCACGCATGCGCGTGGCATGCTACTGTCTAATCGGATTCCTTGGGATATGGGGAACATGGACGTTCATCAGCGCATGGGTCACTTGTTTCCCGGTCCAAAAGTTCTAAGACCCCAGCATCGATGGCTTCTGCTTGGATAAGAAAGCCCTATGGTTCTCCAATTCCGGAATCCACATCTTCACGGATATCACTCTCCTTCTCTTCCCCATGCCGGTTCTGAAGAACCTCCAGCTACCGCGAAGACAGAGGTTCGCCCTCATGGCAGTATTTGCTCTAGGCGCTTTGTACGTCCCTTGCCCTACGTTTCCTCTTACCTCTACTAACTAGCCCTAAGCGTACTGGTTACCAGCATCCTCCGTCTACAGAGTCTGATGGTCATCTCAGACTCCACGGACCCAACCCGTAGGTTTCGCACGCCATCTTGGATCTTTCGGTTCATGCGCTAACAACCATATTCAGATGACAACGTAGGAGCAGCTACTTGGTCCGCGGTCGAATGCAACACCGCCATTATCTGCGCCTGCCTCCCCGCAACCCGCGCGTTCATATCGAAGCTCATCCCCCGCCTCTTCTCAACCGGCAAGAGCAAAACCACTGCTACCGCCTATCGCTATGGGCGCAGTCGGAGCGCGAACTTCCCCGGATTCCAGGCGTCCGTCCCTGGCGCAAACAACGACCCTTCCCCACCGGGCTACCACTTGGATACCTTAGCGAAAGGGCCTGATCTCAAAGAAACCAGCTTTCTTTCGTCCTCACCGCCAGCAGAGATCACAGTCACGACGAAGATCTCGCAGGAATCGGTGATGACGCCGCGACATGATGAGTTTTCTAGTTTGAAGGGGTTGATTAAGGATTAAATACATTCATCTCCTTGTTTGATGCATGTCCGTTTCACGAACCGCGAGCGTTTTCTTCTTCTTTCCACTTTCTTTCTCTTATTCTTGGCTTCTGGTAACACTACCTATCTTTCGCCTGCTTTTATATGATCTTCACTGGCATTTTCTGACTTGGCGAACCCTGGCCTGAATCTATACCCCACTGTCAGAATTACCTTTCCTTGGTTTCTGATTTCAGACCTTACTGTTTCTCTTCGTATATGATGGTACGATTGGGAATGGACAGATCTATGTTATATACACATACTCTACGATAGTTATAACTACGAAATTGGACATTGGTCCGTTCATAAATATAATTACTGTATAGACCCCTGTCGTAGCCGCTGTGAAAGTATGTATCAAATCAGGTGGACCTTCTTATTATGCAGGTCCGAGGGTGTAGTCAAGTTTAATCATTAGGAGCATTAGAGAATGGAAAAGACTGCAGACGGGAAGATACCCTGCAGGATAAATATATGTAGGGTACGGTTATGAAGCGGGCCTAGAGTATAAAAGTTGCCCTTACTTTTAGTGACATCACACCTCATCCCAACTCAACGCAACCACCAACGCAAACAACACCAAAATGGCGCCCCTAGATCTTCCAAAGCACGCCGGTGCAACGGTCGATATTTCAGTGATTGTCGGCGGCTATGTCACCCTTCCAACTAGTTTCATGGTCAAAGAGCAAGTTGCAGGACACGACACCATGACCGCTCCTTCCTATAGCTTTCTGATTGAAAACAAGGCAAGGAACAAGAAGATCCTCTTCGATCTGGGTCTGCCGAAGGCTTGGAAGGATAAGCTTCATCCGTCAAGTAGGTGTCTCTTCCTTTTCAAGTAGGAGCATGACTAACTTGGATTGAAGTCCTTGAGATGCTTGAGAAGTCGAATGGGGTCATAAATGTCCCCAAAGACGTAGCCGACCAGCTTCGCGAGGGAGGCGTTTCGCTCGAGTCCGTTAACGCTATAGTTTGGTCTCATCATCATTTCGATCACATCGGAGATCCGTCTACTTTTCCTTCATCTACAACACTTATAGTTGGGCCAGGGTTCAAGAGTGATAAAACCACGTTCCCTGGGTATCCGAAGAACTCGGATGCAAAAACTATTGATGACGCATTTGGAGGGCGTCAAGTGATTGAGCTTGATTTCTCCGGAGACTCGACGACAGAGGTCGGTGGATTTCCAGCAATTGACTATTTTGCTGACGGGAGCTTTTTCTTGCTGTACTCGAAGGGTCATAGTAAGTCGACCCTTCGTCGGTAAGCCTTCTGATATGGACTAACGGTGCTAAGCCCACCATCACATGTGTGCTCTTGCGCGCACAACTCAAGACAGGTTCTTGTTCCTCGGAGGCGACGTTGCTCACCACGCCGGAGAGTTGCGCCCGACAGACCAGGTCCCATTACCGGATGAAATCCACCCGTCGCCGCTGGACGGAGACGTGTTTAACTCTCAGTGTCCGCCTTTATCTACGTGCCCTGGCAGTGTCATCGAAAGAGCCCATCCAAGAAGAGGAACAAGACCGAATAGCTATAGAACGACCCCATTCTACGAGGCGAGTTCGGGGATGAAACCCTTCCCTCACGATGCCGAGCTCTCAGTCCAGAGAGTCCAGGATCTCGATGCATCTGCAGAAGTCTTTGTCCTTATAGCGCACGATGAGAGCCTCCAAGACATCCTGCCGAGGTTTCCTAAGAAGCTGAACGATTGGAACTCGGCAGGATATAAGCTTCTAGGCAGGTGGAGGTTTCTAAAAGACTTCCTCAAGCGTGTCGAATGACTAGGACAGGCGAAGTTGTACCTATATACAGAGCAGTCGGTTGCATATATGGCTAACGCTGTACATAGCTAAGCTGGCAAAGAATAGTGTATCAGAGAATTGGAGAACGATGAAAGAGAGTACTAAGGTCAGGCATCTCCGAAAAGAGCAAGAGACAATATCACGTGCCAGCTATCGGGCAGGGTCCTGCAGCCTCAGGCGCTCAAGCCCCGACACCGCATCGGAACCGCCACTTGTGAATAATCTCCAGGTTGCTACGTACTCCATTATCCCTCCACTTCTTGCTCAGCTCCTCTCCTAAACCCCCTATCCCGTTCTTTTCTTCAATCTTCCTCCTGCCAATACAGCAGACTGAGCAGATTGTGGTATCCGATTGGTTATGTCTCGCCGTCCCAATCCCGCCCAGGCGGCCCAGAACCAGCAGACTATCAAAGCTCTCTTGAAGCTCGAACCCAACAAGACGTGCGCCGATTGTAAACGCAACAAACGTGAGTACTACTTGCGCCTAGTTTCAGCCGTCAATTGCCTTGCACTGACAATGTTTCTTTCAGATCCGCGATGGGCCTCCTGGAACCTCGGAATATTCGTCTGCATTCGGTGTTCGGGCATACACAGGGGCATGGGCACCCATATCAGCCGAGTGAAATCAGTGGACCTTGATGCCTGGACAGACGAACAACTTCAAAGTGTGGTGCTTTGGGGCAACGCCAGAGCGAACAAGTTAGCCCCCCGCGGAATTGAGTTTATAGACTTGGTGGACTAATACCGGGTAGATACTGGGAAGCGAAGCTGGCACCTGGCCACGTTCCGTCAGAAGCGTGAGTAGAGTACCCATACTATACTACTTCAAAGTTGCAACTGACAACGTACAGAAAGATAGAGAATTTTATCAGGACTAAATATGAATCCAAGCGCTGGGTTATGGATGGACCAATGCCCGAACCCTCAACATTGGATTCCGGGGCGGACGACGATGTCGTGAGTATTTGCCTTGTTTTCGCGTATCTACAATTGCTAATATGGTTAGCCTCTCGCTGTCGTCCAGGAAAAAGCAAAGATTGAACGCTCCACTTCGCAAAGGCTGGCAACGGCCAGGCAGCCGCCTGCTGTGCAACATCGCCCACAAGCGTCCATTGATCTTTTCGGTGATGACGATGTCGCTCCTCCGATCCGCCCTAGTACTACAGAGCCTTCGATTCGAGCTCCCCCCAAGCAGCAACCACAGGCCGCTCCGAAACCCACGCGGCCCGGAGACTCCTTGCTCGGACTCGATTTCTTTGGAAGTGCACAACCAGCAGCGAACAATCGACCCGCAAGCGTTGCTTCTACACCCGCCGGTAGGATGTCGAGACCAGACCTAAAGCAGTCGATTTTGTCCCTCTATTCTAAGCCGCAACCTGCTGCACATGAGCGCACCTCCTCTTTTGGCGATCTGACCTCCCCCGCACCACAATCGACCTCTTCATCTTCCAACCTAGGTGGTCTAACGGATGCATTCAGCGGGTTGAGCTTCCCCACCTCTCCTCCGGTTCAAAAGCCCGCAGAGAAACCGTCCCCTTTTGCAGGTCTCACGAGCTTTGCCAACTCGAAGTCAACCCCCGCAGCGCCCAAGGTGACATCACCCACAGCCTCGATCGGAAGCGCAGGCGGTGGCTTGTTCGACAGCCTGACATCCCCTACAATCCCTCTTACAAAGCCGCAGTCGCGCACCACATCGGTATCATCCAATAGCCACGACTTCGGGGGGTTCTCCAGCTTCCAGTCCCCCCCACCACCCAAGGCTAACCCTCCCTCGGCTTCGCTGTCCAACGACCTCTTTGGATCTTTGTCTCCCCCGCTCTCTACAGCCGCCATCTCCCCGCCTCCAGTGCGCTCATCGCCTCAAGTGACATCCCCTCAGCCAGATCTAAGCTCTGCCTTCAACCTCAGCAACCCGACACCGAAGCCAGTAGCACCGCCCCAGCCTGTAAGCTCGACACCTCTCCCAAGTCTCAACGCGGCAGCCATGGATCCTTGGGGTTCAAACGCGTGGAGTACCCCGGAGCCCGCCGCCCCTGCCGTTTCTCAGCCCTCCTCCATGATGAAACTTCCCGACACGCTGACTGCCAACGACGTCGGCGCTGGTTGGGGCGCCTCCTCAGCAGCAGCTTCTAAGCCGCCCGCACCCTCTGTCACAGAGGATGAGGACTTTGGCGGCTGGGCCAGTGCGGCCCCTATGCCTTCTACGACGATTACCACTAACGCCAACACCTCATCTAAACCGGCAGGCGGGTTTGGAGGATCTGACGACTTGTTTTCCAACGTTTGGGAGTAAATCAACCCACTCTTCTGTTCTTTCTCGCTCCTTGTCTTGTAAAATCGGCTCATGGAACATATTTCTTTCTTCCTATCCTCTTTTACTACTAGTGTTCTCTCTCCTGGTTGATATCTCCCCACAAAGTCTCAGCTGTACATAATGTGGACCACTGCGTCTTTTAAAATTAGGCGCTAGCTCGCAATCAACTTATAACTCAAGCGCTACTAAGTACAGCAGAATGGTTTGTCCGGCTCTGTCTCGTAATTTCTCTTAAGCATACTTCCTCTCGCCTGCAGATACAGATATAATCTCCAGCTCCTCCTTTCCTAGTCCCACTACGTCCGCACCTCCGACACATTGCCTAGGGTCTCTTTCTTCATACCACTACCACGATCCTGCTGATTGCCTTCGATATTCGGCAGCGTCGAGGGCTCCAGTCCCCGCTCTAGGATATATGGATGACTTGAAGGAAAGGTAAGATATCAGCAGAGCAAACGGTGAATACGAGCTTGCGAACCTACCCCTTGATATAAATATGCATTTCCAAAATCACTAGAAGACTGCCTCCCGCAAATACCGTAGCAAGGGGGACCCCAACCGGGTACGTAGGGCTATCGACCGTTCACCATGCGCGGAGCGGTATAGTTGCGTGTCTGACGTCTGCAATCAACCGCTAATTAAAAGCAGAACCCGGAAATGTCCGCTGCGGTACCTACAAACTAGAGTCACCGAGGCACCGACGAAAAGCGAACGAGCTTCCGGTTCCTTTCCGAGTATCTCGCCTAGCCATGCGAGAAGGGAGTATCTAAGGTACAATATCAGATCAAAAATACGGCACTCCTGGGTAAGCTAGACAGCATACCCCCACGCCGCTGTGGACAAGGTCAGGAAACAGAAACACATTATGGTAGGCGTCGAATTGAGCCATGCTAGGAGAACAGCACAGCAGGTTATCTGAAGGGCCTGAGAACTTTCCTTGTTAATGGGTTAACCTCTAACATTGGCGATGAACTTACTGCTGGGTCAAATGAAACCTGGGCACGCCGTTTCTTCCAATCGCTGATGGCATTCAGTAGAACATTGCTGACGATAGATATGGCATATCAGCCGAATGATAATAAGTTGACGGTATACGTGCTGTCATTTCTATCAACATTGGGACAATCGGGAAGCAAGAGCTACGCATCCCTGTATAGCAGTTTCCCGTTTGGGGTTTCAAGACCCTGGAGCCTGGTCAGTTCAGATAATTTCCTTGAAGTTCGACTCCGCACACCTTCAGATACAGAAGGAAGTAGCTGTTGGCCCTCTGGCTCCAAGTGTATTGCAAGTATGCAGCTATATAAATCCATGCAAGTGGGTTGGGGGTAATGAGTTTAGCTTTCTGGAAAAGCCTCCTGTAGTCGATGAGCTTGGACGATTCGGCCTCGTTCTTTTCCATACGCCTCACTGCCAGGCGGCGCTCGGCATGGGTTAACCACACTGCTCGGGTGATATTAGGCGAGTCTGGAATAATCACGAAGCCGATGAGGCCCCAGAATATTGTACGCAGCCGCTATGGTCTAATTAGGGCTAGCTGGGACTAGAATCGGAGACGCGGGAGCATACCTGACGATGAAGAGCCATTGCCATCCCTAAGTTATCAGCACTACATCACGCATATTGAGGCACTGATGCTATCTTCAAGGCCTCCTGCACCGTTCAGCTTTTGTACAGTGCTGCCTGCAAGATGTCGAGAAACATGCTTCCTGCAACGCCGCTGACGCCGAATATAGCCAGTCTTTTCCCAAGCCCTGACGGGTGTCTACATTCATAGTTAGTATAGAGGCAAAAATTACAGACGGACATGATCACATACACCAGTTAAATATAAGACTGACCAAGCCAGGCCATGGTGTCTAAAATCGTTAGTGTAGAGCCAATCCCTATCGAGATCTGGGTCGTACCGATTCAAATCGGGCATCCTTTGCGGCATATGTCCTGCGTTCTTATTAGCTACCCTATATTAGTTGCACTGGAAAAGACACATACGTGAGCGTCAGAAGTCTCTACACAGCCTCGTAAGCAGGAAGGAATAGGGGCGGCCGTATCAGCGTCTGAATCGTCTGCGAAGGAACAATGGCCAAGGCATAGCCTAAATTAGGGCTTTGTGCAGTGATGAGAGCGCGTACCTATCATTACCTTGTTTAGGCCTGCCAAAAGGCCCAAGTGAGGAGTAGGATGTTAAGCTTCAAAACGAGTACCCTCTGTGGATTGTCGAGTTGAAGGATCCGTGTAATCCGTTTCGTTACCCTGGTCGGTCCTGTGCTCGAATCCTGAGCTGAGTCCATCTTGCAACCAGTAATCTCGGGTTCCTGACAACTTCAACAAACATGCGGGTTTGATTCTTCCTCGTAGCCATTGATTCTGCGATCAATTTGTAGTGTCCCTCAAATGGCGTGCTTCCCACATGCTGTGACGGCACATACTGCTCTCCAAACAAGGCTGTGTCGTAGACTCCGAGAGATATTCCGAATACTGATGGAGAACAGCAGGTTTGTTGTGGATCAGAAGGTAATCAACGTAGTCACTAGAATGCGGCCGGCCGGTTTCCGAGAAAAATCGCTGTAGGGGTATAGTGGTAGGCGTGGCGCCTTCCTTGGCCGGGATGAGACCATGTCAAGACACTGCAAGCTTCTTACCCTACTCCAAGTCTGGGCCGATAATGGTTATATACTCGAGCAGGCCAGTTTGCTTGGGGTCGGACATCTCTGGCAGTCTCATGCGCAGAAATCCAGTTTTAAACGGCAACCACGTCGTCGTCCTGGCTACAGAGCCTCTATACCCCGCTTATCTGCCTGTGCAGCCAGAAGGTTTTACACCAACGCTCGACATTCCACCCTTCGATGCAGAAGAGCCCGGGTCACGAGCAGATCCAGAGCTTCCTGAAATCAAGTCGTCAAAGACTACTCTGAGAAACGTCACTCCGCGAGTTGAGACCAAGGTACGCGGCCTACAGCTCAGCCAGCTGACCGCAGCAGGTCTGGACCAGGTAGCGCTCCTAGCGGCTCAACGGGCGTCCTTGTACTTGTATGTCCAATATCACTATCGATATACCTGCTGCTGCTTATGATTGAGACCGTATAGCGAGACCAGGACTTTGCCGATGTAGGGCCGGAGAGGCAGTTGGCGATTGCGAGGCAATTTGGCCCTTTACATAAGGTAAGAGACGCGACGAGTCTTAATCATGGATTAAATTTCTTCAAGTGTCCGACACTGGGATACCCAAAAGGTGCTGGGCCGGAATTTCAGGTGGTTTATGCGGACGAGAAAGTGTGCGTGTGCCCAACACACCATGTAACTTGACCCTAACCACAAACAGGAGAAACCTGCGCGACCTGCTGAGCTCACGAACAAACTATGACTTGCGGCACATTGACCAAGCCTTCACCCCAAACACACCCGGCACTAGCTTTTTTGGGTGCTCGAGATCCTAGCATCAGGTGGAGGTGATATGGTCTTCACATCCTTGAGGGCAGCGTATCAAGCTCTCTCGCCAACATTCCGTGAGGGTCTCCATCGTCTGAAACATCTACACACCAATGCCAGTGTTGGGGAAGTTGCGAGGGTAGGTCAGGAGCGAGCTCTCAAGAGGCTGTCAAGGCCGAGCATCCGCTGGTTGTATCGCATCTGGTGACGAAGGAGCCAGTCTTGTTTGTCAATCCAACAATTGCCCGCCAAGTTGTCGGCTGAAAGCCGAGTGAATTGGATTTTCTGTTGGGGTTTTGCATAATCATATCCGGTCATTGGACTTTCCCTGTCTAGTATCATGGCAGAAAGGGACGGTCATCGTTTGGGACCAGAGAACCGTTACCCATTCGGCCGTTCCGGACTTCAAGGATGGAGAGTGCCACCATATGGTCCGTATTATTTCGTATGGCCAGCCTTTTGTAAGATATGTATTCATTATTCATATATACCACCGACATACATAAACCGTAGATAGTCAAGTCAGATGAATCTTCCGTCTTGGAATCACGCCTTGGCCTTAGCCCCCTCGCCCTCGCTCTCTGTGAACTTCAAACTGACACTGTTCACGCAATGTCTCTCATCTGTCGGCGTGGGGTATCCTTCTCCCTTGAAGACATGCCCTAGATGTCCCCCACAGTTCGTACAGGTAATCTCCGTCCTCTCCATTCCAAACGAGCTATCCACGTGTCTCTGTACGGCTCCGGGAATCGAGTCAAAGTACGCCGGCCATCCGCACCCGGACTTAAATTTGTGCGTTGCTTTGTAAAGCGGGGCATTGCAACCCGCGCATGTGTAGACGCCTTGGGAGGGTTGGTGGGAATCGTATTCGCCCGAGCCGGGTCGCTCGGTGCCTTTCTGGCGGAGGATGCGGAATTGCTCTATTCTCAGCTGTCAGTTCTCTGGTCTCTAATCTTATGAAGAATCTCGATATAAACGTAGAAAGCAGTATTCATTGACAGTCAGTACTGAGGATGCTTACCTGGGCTCAACACAGCGCGCCACTCATCCTCGCTTCGGTGATCCGGGGGCGGTGCCATGTCGCTGTTTTGCGTCTGGGATTCGGCTTGGGCACTTGAGCTGAAGAAGGAGCCTATGAAAGGAATGAACGAGGCGGATTTAAGCGTGGCTTTCGAGGCCGGGGTCGAAGCTGGAAAGAGCTGGGGACGGACGGCGGGGAATCGGGTGAGACTGAGGGGTCGGGATAAGATGCGGAGAGGGGCTCTGAAGGGGCACATAAATGCTGCTGCTAAGGGTTTGTCTCGGTTTAATTATTGATCAAATCTAATAGAATCTCGGTAGATAGAAAGATTGATGTATTTCCGGTGGAATGGTCAGAAGATAATCAGACGTCGCCATAGACTTCTTGAAGCTTCCTCCTTTACGTCATCACAGTACCTAGGTAGTGGACTACATAACTGACATAACTAAGCAGCAAGTCAAAAAGGTCAAAAAGGCCAACACTATTCTCATATTAACTATGCATGTTTACGTCAAATGCTGATATCTATAGGTTTGCAGCAATCGCTGCTGAGTGGTTGATAAACGAGGCTTGCTAGGTGAGGACCTTGGCCGTTAGAGATATACAAGGCAATGCCCTTAGAGCAGATGGGAGAGGATCATAAATGATTATTTAAGATTCTAATTGAAGATCTCAACTGTTGAAGCAGGCATTATATACTGGGCCCTAGTTTGCATACTACAGAGCACAAAATGCACTTGCATCCTAAAGATCGATCTAGATCCTTTGAGCTGCAGAGGTCTTCGGTCTAACTGCAGAGCTCGATTCTAGATACTAGATAGAAGATATTTTTGGACATTCTAGAAGACCACCATCGATCGTGTATCAAGGCCTAGAACGCCCTGAGTCTGGACTTTGGACACAATGCCCATACAGATGACATTCGCCTTTGAATTCCTTTCTGGTGGCTATTATTAGACACGTCCCATTTCCTCCTATTCCAAACCTGTGATTCTGGCCTCGTTTTTTTTTCTGTGAATACTGGAAGTTCTCTCCTGAAGCTTGAGCCAAACAGAATCCCAACAGTCGTAATAGACTGCCTCTGAAGTTCCTGAACAGTAGTGAGAGTTTGAAAGCCATTATCTGTCTTGTTGGAGCCTGAATATTAGCCATCCCGTGACCTGCCGATCGGTCGGAACCTCTCCAGTTCTTCCGTGCAGCCATCGTTACTCGCTACTGGTATCATTAACTTTATCATCCCTCTCCAGCTTCGTCACCCTCGGTCCTTTTTGAAATCTCTCTGTTCTCTTTTTCTTTCTTGCCCTCGTCTCTGAACTCTACCAACGACTACATCTTCTTTACCGATCGAACACCGCCAAAGTGCCGTCGCTACTCATGCCCCGTGCCATCTCCTTCCAACCGGAGGTTGACACAATTCCGCACCGGCTAGCACCAGACCATAACATGTCCCAGAGCAAGGCTGGTAGACGGAGGAGGTCGAGCAGTATCATCTATCAAGAACCCGCCGAATCCATTGAACATACCAGCGACCAGGCCGCCCTCCCAAATTTGAATGCGAATTGGGTTAATGCAAAGGGTGAGTGCATTGCGTGGGCTGTCGTTGCGCTGATATTGGGCCCTACCTGGAAACTCTTCAAGCAGAACAACTACTAATGGCTATGTATCGCTTCAGGTGCCTGGACCATCCACTTCGTCTTGATCGCGGCCTTAAAGATCTTCTACGATATCCTCCCCGGCATTTCGCAAGAGACATCATGGACTCTCACCAACATAAGCTACATGTTTGGATCTTTCCTCATGTTCCATTGGGTGCGGGGCATACCCTTCGAGTTCAACGCTGGCGCCTATGACAACCTCAATATGTGGGAGCAGATTGACAACGGGGACCAATACACTCCGGCGAAGAAGTTCCTGCTCTGCGTGCCAATCTGCCTTTTTCTTCTCAGTACACATTACACCCACTACGACTTGACGTACTTTGTGATCAACTTCCTAGCCACCTTAGGAGTGGTTCTTCCTAAGCTACCCTTCGTACGTATTGCCTACCCCCTCACGCATGGCGTGGACTTGACTAACCCAGATTACAGTCCCACCGATTACGGATAGGTCTCTTTTCCGATATACCTGAAGAGTAACGGAGGGGCTCTTCCCTCCATCTCGGATGTTTTATCCTACACATTTCCTTGCTACTTTCCCGCCGAGTATTTTCTCGTCGTGTTTTATTCCCTCCTTTTACTCTCTACTTCTCTCTATTTTTGTCATACCTTTAATACCTACTACCTGTTTAGGAGCCATACTGCTGGCAGATTTGGGCGGAGTCCACTTTCCACTGCCTTTGTTCTGGGCGAAAGAGACGGTCCGAGTCTAATGATAGGCATACTCTTTCGACTCGAAAACAAAGCAACCTACGGGACCAGAAACGACGCAGAAGATTTGGGGATAGAAAGGTGTTTGGCGAGAGGCTTAGAAAGGACAGATATTTCATTACAGATATCCCACTATTCTTGTCAGAAAAATCTTTTTGCTGTTTCTCTCTACAACTGTACTATACTTAGGTGTATGCGCTTTCTGTGTCACACACAGGGCATATCTGGTCATCAATCACTGCCCGGCAGTCCGGCTGCAGGTCACTTCACAAATTCCTGAACTATGATTGACTGGAATGCGGTGATGATCGTATTTTGTCTCGGAAAGATGCCTTACAGTGAGCATTGCCCGAGTCCCCGCCATTTGACACACGCTGTAGACAACAACATGAGCATTGGTGACACGAACAAAAACAAAAAGTAAAGGAAAATACAGTCAAATCAAGCAATTGGCGCTGCTGGGAATCGAACCCAGGTCAATTCGGCCACAACGAATTATGATCACCACTACACTACAGCACCTTGATGTATAAAACGCTTACTTTCTTATCAAACTGATGAGGCTAAACCCACCTGCAGCGACATTCAATTACACGGACCTTCCCTCCGCATCGGCGTAGATCATCTTTAATCTTCCACCCACCACGACTTGACCCAATCCTCTTCCCCAGCTCTCATGGCCACTCCAGATGAAGAGGCCCCGCCTCACCTCCATCCCGCGAAACCCCTCCCCTATGAGTTGGCCCAACACGTGGCCATCTTCTTCGAGGAGAATCTCCGTTCGTGCCCCTCATGCGCGTCGCGCGTCGGGATATGCTAACGTGCCGCTCAGATACCCAGGCACTCGGCCTACTTATGAGCGCCCTTAGCACAGACCGCAACCCGGATACGCCAACATTCATTCCACCACCGCAGCATCTCGCACTCGCCGCCACTTTCCTCGTCCATCCCTCCACCACCGCGCGACCTAAGACCAATGAAGAGCAGGAAGCGCCGCATGTATCCCTCCGCATGCTGCAACTGGTGAACAACCTTGTCGGGCCTTCGAATGCCAACTTCAAGGCCGCCTTCAAATTCAAACACTTTGAGGCCTCGCGCCATGGAGGACGGCGTTATGTCGATGGAGCTCCAGGAAAATCGGCGACCAGCGGCGACAGGCCACTGAGCCTGGACAAGGATATCAATACCGAACTGGCGAATTCAGCCTCGGTCTGGTCTCGCGCGGAAGACTTCTGGCACGCAGCAGGTTGGGCCTTCAACTGTGCTGTCCTGCATCCGGCCCGGTGGAAATACTGGCGCATCTGGCTCGAGTTTATGTGTCAGGTCTTGGAGGATGACTGGGCCGAGCGCCGGCGCAAACGACAGGAAGACCCCTCGCATGATGACCAAATCTTAAAAGAAAGCATGATAGTCAACTACATAATCAGGTGCCATGCCCCCTTCGGCCGCGACCGTCGCATCCTGCGCGCCATCTTCGCCGACGGTGGAACATCCGCGGTCAATGAATTCCGCGAGGTTTTCAGTAAGGAGCTAAAGTTATCACGCAACAAGGAGAATAACGATCAAGGAACAAAGAAGAGGACTGCTGCGGTCAACGTTGAAGCGGAAGAATACGGCGATTTCTACGTCTCAACCGACCACGAAGACGAGAGCAGCTCCTCACCCGGCCGCGAATCGAAACGCCCTCGCAGAGGAGCAGCCGCTAGGGACAAAACCGACACTGCCTTACCCACCTTGGATTCAAACCCTGATTCTGCAACGCCAGACTCGGCTCTCTCTTCCTCCCTCCTTGGCGACATTGCCTCCCTCACCCTCCGCCAGCGCCTTTTACAACTGCTGTCCACCGTCGCGGAAGCGCTCCCGAAGACCTTTATGAACGTCCGAAGCCTATACGACCTTTTCGTCGAAAACATTCGACCCCTCCCCCTCCCCATTTACCAGGCCTTTGTTTCCCCGCTCGTGCTCACCTACTTCCATCCCTTCGCGCATTCGACACTCTGCGAATCTCTCCTATACCGCATCCGTGATCCGTCTGCAGCCCAAATGGGTGATGATTACCTCACCCAGACAAAACTGGAGACATGTTATCTCCCGTACGCCGCGGCAACACCGTCTATTTCCGACAACACCAAAATGTCCATCGCCCTTGAAGCGCTTTTTATTCTCCTTGCGGATGGAAACATGATCCAAATTACAGAGGAGACGAAGCAATTGACACAGATAGGAATCACTGGGCGCGCGGAAAAGGCTCAGCAGGAGACGAGAAAGAACCAGGTTGCTCGGATGTCCGAGGATCTGGAGTTTGCTTGGCTCTGTGAAAGTGCAGAGCGACTGACCTTTTTGGTCGAAGAGGTGTTGCCCGCTAGTGCAAGTGCCAAGGGTCCATAATGTTTCCTTTGGGCCCTGAACATCTTTCTGTCTCTTCTTTTATTCATGTGCAAGGTTTTTGCCTGCGGTTTGCTGAGTTGACTTGGCAGGATAACCACCACCCACGCCATGCAAACCCGGTCTACTCGTCCATAGATACCCATCTCGATTTATATAGATACCTTAATCTGAGCTTCACATGCCGTTTCAATCGATCCGGATGTCCCGCGTAGGACGTAGCTGATATCGACTATGTCGCATAGGGCAGATCAAAGTATTCTTACGTGGTGTTCCGAGGTTAGGGCTGAGGGGCTGGATTATGATATTGACGGCACGTGGAATTGTGAGGAACATGGCGCCCTTAGTTAGACCCACAGGGAATAACTCCCTTCAGAACAACGACTATAATCGAACAGAATGCAAAAGGGGAATGGGTCGGTACAAAAAAAAAAAAAACAAGATAGACGAGTATCCAGTCGCAGACAAACCAACGACAGCCCAAACAAGACAGAAACAGGAAACAAAATCATGGAGGAGGGCGAGGCCCGATGATCTGCCGCCTTGCTTCTCCAATGCCCAGCCCATGGCCGCCCCGATTCTGGTTATCACCGCCCATGAAACCGTACTGGTGGACGTCCCACGCACCACCTGGCCCTGCATTTTGTGATGGGTCCTTGACGCCTCGAGCCGCAGCTTCCTGCGTCTGCTTCTGGCTCTCTTCCCACTCTCTTTGGCGCTCGCGCTCGCGCTCCATCTCGCGTTCCAGGAGGGACTTGGATGCCCACCCGCCGGCGCGAGTCTTTTGTTGAAATGCTAGGCGGCGGCTGTTCTCAACGTCTACTTCGGATATTGTGGTGTAGTCTTGGAAGCGATGGGTGGCGGGCTTGGGTGCCACTGGTGCCGGGTTGGAGGATAGGAAGCGGTCGACTCGGCTATCTGAGGGCTGGGGTCTGGGAACTTGAGCGGCAGTAGTAGGGTCGGGCAGAGGTCGTCGAG